>JAZHYW010004968.1:0-152882 GCA_037355805.1 Ixodes ricinus
GCTTAGGTGTCCTCAAAATTTTTCTCTCTGGCCTTCCTTTTGACGAGAGGGCAGTGGAGCAACGCCTTTTAGGAAGCTAGGATATAGTCGGTCTCCTGGTACAAAAATTGCGAAAAGCTTCTTGTCGGCCAGACTGAATGTTCACAATGTTCGGCTGCAAAATGCCATTTTTGTACATGCACTGTTGTTTGCTGGTAGGAACCCTAAATAAAATTTTAGCGTTGTTTCTGTTTGTACAAGCCAAGCTTTTTGCCCAATATATTGTGCAGAGCATATGGACAATTTGAGGAAGCATTTGCCGGTAGTGCACCTTGAGCTCGACCCCGGAGAACACTCCTGCTCACTGTAAGTACGCGCAGGTTATGGATGGCTGCGGCCAAGGTGGCTGCACATTGGGAATTGCACGTAACGTGGCGGAACCTTGCACAGGATTCCAAAGAACCGCCTTTGAAGTGCTTGGCTTGACCTCGACATGCCCCAAGTGACGTGGTCGGAGTGCCAGATTTGCGATGTCGCCTAACGAGACCAGCGCAGGGCACACGTCAGACACTAGTGCTGCATCTGCATTCGGCTGGGACTCGTGTTTCATCGGTGACGACACTAGTCCCGGTCGAATGCTGACGCAACAGCCGCGTTTAACCCAGACCCGCTCCAACCTCCGCTAGGCGACAGAGAAAAATCCAGCGCTACGACTATGGTGCTTGGAACGGGTTTCGACTGGTACGCTTGCTGTGTCCGGAAAAGCGTCCCCTCAATTTCTGCCTTGCGACGTCGTTGGCATGACACCCCGGCACTTGCGAGCGTCATTTGTATCTGCTTCGGGACCACCTTCGATGCTTGGGTGGAAAACACCCGATCGGAGAAGTGTTAAAGACTGTACTACGACCGTGTTATCCGGGTGTTGAGCCAAGGCACGAGATTGTGGCCGAAACTCTGTTTCTTTTCTGCCGCAGCTCCAGGTGATTCAGTGTATGGACGTGGCCGAGCAGTCGTTGACTGCGCTGGAGATGCTGTCCCGCCGGCACAGCAAGGCCATCCTGCATGCCGTGAGCCCTCCTCTTTTACTTTTACGGCAATAGTTGTTATGGGCTCTTCCCGCCTCCGGGAACGACGTCTGTCATTAGTGTCGTAGTCGCTGTAGTAGCGCGTAGGCATAGGGCGTCTAGTCGTCGGCGTTGCCGAATCCCCAAGGAAGATTGCCCACGTCCCACGGGGTTCGATCCTGGGTCCACTGTGTGCGAAGCGGGCGTGATATTGCTGAGCTATGCCACGGCTTTGACTACGCTGACCTAATGTCCTTCTGTTTAGGGCAACGCAACTCTTTGTGGTGCCCAATGCCGATTGCATGTGCTCTCTAAAAAAAAAATAGGAAGATATGGCCCTTAAAAATGCTGCAGTAGCATTGTTGATGCCATGAAATCGTGCTAAGAGACGTGCTTTCATGCGCTCTAAAGCAAAGAAAAAAAAAAAAAGAAACGAGCGTTTGGAACGACATAGTTAATGCCCATTTTGTTTCGAACGCTTTTGTTCACGCGGTGCGTAAATGCAATGCCGATACCCAATGACTTCGCCATGAAGTGTCGCTGTGATTGTACTGTGAATTAACGTGGGACTGCTAATTTTTTTGGTCGTGGGAACTAGCTTTCAGGGAGACTTTTTAATTGGGTGCCAGATAAAGCAAGGATGTCCATTTTGAAAAACTTGAAAACTTCGCCACTAAGTTCTTCACTGTTATAGAGGACGAAAAATGATGAGGCATACGCTGCCACTGTTTCTATCTCTGTGGACGTATGTGAAGACTACTTATATTTTAATGCCTTTCATTTCACGTTGGTTGGAATGTCCAGCACACAACGTGTTATAAGCTCGGTAACATGAGCCATTCTTGTTCTAGGCGTTTTAAGACACCTATGTGAAGTGTTTTTAGGTATTTGCAAAAGTTGCACGTCCATGCTTTGTTACTAAACTTGCAGAAGTGTAAGGGTATGAGTGGCCAAGTGTCATCCGTGTCATTCGAGTTCACAAACTGATGTTCGATTGCATTTTTTCCTACACCGCAATTGGTAAACGACCTAAATCAACTTTTTCGTCCCCTTCTTTTTTATAAGGTATTTCACACAACATGCCAAGTCATTGCAGCACTCTAATAATGAGCTGTACATATTGTGTGACGCGATACAGTCCAAGGGGTGCTTGTTTCCTGGCTATTTTGAGGGAAGCACCGTATTCGACCCACGGAAGAAAACAAGGAAGACCTCTTCCCATCTACCGAAGGATGTCCGAGCAGATGGGATCTGACTCCATCCTCTCCTCCCCTCGTGCAGCGCGGGGTGTCTGCCTGCCTGACGTACCTGGATTTCTTCTCGATCAGCGCCCAGCGGGCGGCCCTGACCATAGCTGCCAACTGCTGCCAGAGCCTGGGGCCCGAGGGTTCCCCTGGTGGGGACTCGGTGGCCTCCTCAGCGCCGCCTGTCGGCCAGCGACCGCTAAGTCCGTCGAAGCGCCTGCCTCGCTCTGGCGCGCCTCGTCGACTGCCTCGCAGGCCACAGGGGTTTGCTGCAGGAGGTCGCCTCCCAGGTGGGACTGTCCTGCTCTTCCTTTGCTTCTTTGCGGCCATAGAGTTCATGTGAAACTGCCCTTTTTAGGTGCTCGTTCCCGTCAACTTAACCGTGCACGTTGAAGTTTCCCTGCTACAATTTAGCGGTAAAACTGGCGTCGCATGACCTCAACACCAATTCAGTTTCCCCGCTAAATTTAATGTCAATTCTCCAGCTAAATTTAGCAAGGAAACTGGGAGGTGTGGAGGGTTGGAGGAGAAATGGCATCTGCTCCTTTACCCTTCCCTCCTCCTCCTTTGTACCTTCCCGTCCTCCTCCGTACCCTCCCCTCCACCTCCTGCGTACTCTCAGATCACGGTGTATCGCAAAATCAAAATACCTCAAGAGCTGCACTCTAATTTTGCATTACAGGGATTTGTAACAGTCTTTCAATTTTTAGTATATCCTAAGAGCATCTAGATATGCGGCATTTATAGGTCCCCTGGGACCTATAAATGCGCATATGCCACCTCGACATCAGCGTGTCGGGTGGCATCAGTGGCACCGACATCGCCGTGTCTTGGACATTATGTCACGTGACCATATGACTGGATATCTGATCATATCGTGATGCCATGACATCAGTGTCGCATGTCATCATGGTGTCGCACGACGTCACGGTGGCACGGGACGACCGTCACTGACGACTTGACGCGAGCATTGTGTCGTCATCACAATGCTTGCGTGACAGTCACGTAAGCACCATGTCATGTGACCTCAACACCACTTCAATTCCCCGCTAAATTTGGCGGGGAATTGACTACCAAGTCATGCGACGTCATTTTCCCGCTGAATTTAATGGGGAAACTGAAGTGGGTGTTGAGGTCACGTGGCATAAATTTTTCAGCTAAATTTAGCGGAGAAACTGTGAGAGGAGGAGGGCATTGAGGAGGAGGGTGGGAATATTCAAACTTCATAATAATTTTGCAAATAGTGTTCACTATTCAATTCAATTTGAGCGTGTGGGAATCGTAAACAGAGTACTCCAAGACCCGTCGCCTTCTTCACTTTCCAAAAGCATGTTGTGACCGTAGCCAACAGTTGTTTTCATGTTTCTCCGGCTCTTGACAAGGGCATGCACCTAGGTCATTGTCACGTTTCATGCGATCCAAACTTCTAATGCATCGTTTTTGTGGAAAGTTTGCCGGGCGCTCTCCAAATCGTGAAAGAGTGAGGGACGTCTAGTAAACAAAGGGACACAGAATCAGGGTTCCACCGTTGTAAGTCTAGCTCCAGAGCAGGGTGTAAGATAGACAGGTGGGGAAACGAGAGCCAAATGAGCGACCGGATTGTGCCCTCTCGGTTTTCTCTTTCTGTGTTTCCATCGATGTGGAGCACCGCGAACTCTCGCTCCGGGTGGGCGACCGGTGGCGACCGGCTAAACTGACGGAGACTGTTTCTCGTGGATTTTCAATGGAGGACTGTCGTGCTCTCGGTTTATTTTGCGCACTCTCCGATAGAGTTCCATGCAAATCCGATTCCAATTTTTTGCTACTTGCCGCAGCGCCATCTGTCGCAAATCGGGGGTACCCGCAAGCAGACGAGTACACAATCCGGTCACGGCGCTGTGGTAGACTTCTATGGGCCGTTTCCTACCTGTCTATCTTACACCCTGCTCCAGTATCAGTATTCCCTGGTACCAATATTCGCTAGAACTAACATTTTTAAGTATTCCTTCTTTCCGCGCACTATTACGGATTGGAACGCCCTCCCTCGTGACATTTTTTTGCCCCCGACTTCAATGGTGCTCTTGAGAGTCACACCTTTTGATTGTATTCCTTTCCTGGTGTTTTTACATGATTTTTTTATTGTATATTAGGCGTTGATTAGGAATGTTTATTATGCTGATGGCGTTCATGTATGTCGTTGTATAAGCAATATATATGGTTGCCATGTGTTTCTTGTTTTTCATATGTATAGTTTTGTTGTTTGTATGTACCCCACACCTGCAGGGGCCTGTTCAAGGCCTGCAGTATGTCTAAATAAAAAATAAAAATAAAAGAGGGGCCACATTTCAACAGTTAGCTTGGGATGATAAAAACACGTTCCTGAATATGTGCGCTGCCTCGGATGCTCGGAGTTATTCTCTGAAATGCTGGGTGGCGCTTTCCCTCTTGCGTATGCAGGGCTTGCTGCAGGCTGCCCAAGGTCTGCTGGCCCTGTCCCCTCCCCCGTGTCGTCTGCCACCTTCGTGATGGTGGTGCGCATGCTGGCCGTGCTCTGTGCCGCCTGCCCCCACCTGGCCGTGCAGCTCCTCAAGAACAGTGCGTCCCCTGCCTTCACCATTCCGTCTTGTCTCTGTGGGGCGTAGAGGTGAAACAAAACGTTCGAGAGTGTGTAGGGATGCCCCACATCTGGTATCTTTGTGCATCGTTGTGCTAAACGTGGAGGAAGCTTGATAGGATAGCGGATAGTGGCAGGGACCCTTGTAGTAGTAGTTGTGAGCATGCCTTCTTTACGGTGCACTTTCATCGAGTTACATGTCTGGGGGAGACACTAGTCTTGATGGTTTTTCTGTCGTTTCTTGTCTGCTCTAGGTGAAGTTCTTGCAGCTCCTGCATCCTTTCATGTGCTAAGTGCAGACAGGAGCTCATTTTTAGCTATCTGCATTTAGTTTCCAGATCAGTTGCAACTTCATGGCAGTTGTCTCTGTCCCCTTCTTTACAATACCTGACTGCGAGTCTCAGTCCTGACAAAATTGTTTTTGTGGATACTTTCTGTTGGTAGCTTGATGCATAGAAACCCTAGTTTATTTCTGAAGCGTCAGTAATTGTCTACGTTGCTTTCATTCTTTCACTTCAGACATAGCCGAGACTCTCCGCTTTCTTCTCATGGGGAACTCGGATCCTTTGGGAGACGACATTGAGGTAACTACTTTTTCATTGTTTTTCGTGAGCATAAAAAGCCAACTAGCTTGCAAAAGCTACTACTCTTTCTGTGTTTCTAGTTGCATGTGCCTGTTCTTTCCTGCTCTGCACCCAGTTCTCTACTTCCAATTTTTTTCAATCGCCGACAAAATGAATGTCTCCTTTTGCTGTGTCTCCCCACAGCTTGTTCCAAGAAGTCCCCAGGAACTCTACGAGATCACCTCCTTGATTGCGTAAGTTTTGTCTGCGCTGCACTCTCCTCGTGGTTGTAATACAAAATTGGCTGTTAGAAGCCGAAAAGAAAAAGGCAGGGTGGTCTCATTGAACACATGCGGATCTTCACTTCAGTCACTTAAACTCTGAGCCAAGGAATGCTCAGCATTGAGCCAATTATCCCTTTCATAGTTACATTGCAGCTCATTCTTCCTCAGTTACCTTCCTTGTGGGGGTGTAAAAAAAGATTGGCTCAGTTCATACAAAGACTTGGACATTCCTGTTTCCTTCTGTTTTCTAAAAAAATTTGTGGGCAGACTGCTTTTAATATTAATGGTAAAATAAACGAGACCTCTATTTTAGCATATGCCTTTGAAGAAAGCCTGAAGCCCCCGAAGTATTAGCACGGTGGTTGATCACATCAGTTGGTTCATCCTGAGGCTTGGAGAAAGCACCAGAGCAGACCAGTTGGACAATACAAGGCACCTTGTATCGCTCGACCAGTCTCGTGCCAGTCTTTTTTGGTGCTTCTTTCTGAACTTGCTATGTACGAGCGGGGAAAGGTGTGGGAGTGTAGAGGCGGGATTGTGGTCTTGTGGGTGCTGACCGAGGCTGTTCTGACGCAGGGAGCTGATGCCCGTGTTGCCCCAGGACGGCATCTTTGTGGTGGATTCGCTGCTGGTCAAACCCAACGCCCACCAGACGGATGCCGTGCTCTGGAAGTGGAGGGACGACCGGGGCCTCTGGCACCCCTACTCCTCCATTGACTGCAAGATCATCGAGGTATGAAGGACGGCAGACTTCCTGCTATGACTCATCTTTATGTTTGGAAGCTCTCTCGACTTCCAAAGCTCGACGCCTTGACTCTTTGGGAGAATGCACTTTGTTGCGCATGATCCTTCAGGAGAATGCACTTTGTTGCACATCTTGGCATCAGTCGAGGTTTGAGAAAGGTGGTCTATAACTAGGGTCCTGCATTTTCAGTAATTTTACATTTACCATATTTTTGGATTTAAGCACCCCCCCCCCCCCCCTTTCAAACAGACACCTGAAAAAAAGTTTTTATGTGAATGTAAGCACCCCCCCCCACACAAGAAATTTAAAATCGGACGCCGGTATCGTCTTGTTATTCATGAAACTCGTCAGCGCCAGAGTCGCGTAACGGTCACTGGTGCTTGGTTCCAACATGAGTTAATAGATGGCAGCACATAGCACCACTTTCCGCTGTTGCAACCATGCAAGTGCATTACCCTTATTCTCTTTTGAAAGATGTTTGGTCTGTTCAGCCTCTTGTGCTTGTTGTAGTCGGCTGCACTCTGTTAACCCATTCGCTACCAAAGCCGGCGAATCGCCGGGCATGCCGTCAGGGGCCATATTGCCAAAGCCGGCGATTCGCCGGTCTGCATGAATTTCTCTTTTAAAGAGCCATTCATAGATGGCGTGCTATGTAGACTTGGGGTAGTGTAGTTGGATACATTGCCAACAGATGGCGAGGGTCCTTCTGTTCGCTCTGCTTGTTTGAGCTTGTTCTTTTGTGTGTCGTCTTCCCTGCTCGATCGTTGCCTGCTTGGAGAAGATGGCAGCGTCCAGTGTACGGTGTGGCCTTTCTGGCGATGAAATCATAGATTTCCTCGTCAACAGCGATGATGACGCGACGTCTGGTGGTGATAGTGAGTTTTCCGAGCCTTCTGTCGACGACGGTAGCCATTCCGACAGCAGTTCTGAGTCCGGATCACGACAAGAGCGTACTGGTTGTGCGACGCCTAAGCGACCGAGGCTGGAGTGCTTCGATATTCTTCATATGAGGAAGAATCTGTGAAGGCCTAGTGATTTAAAGACTTAAACGAACCACTTAAGCACGTAAATAAACATGTTTTCTTGTTTTCTGCACTGAGTTTTGCTGTAAAAGCTTATTATACAAGTAAAACAGTAATGCCTAGTGTGGCCCTGTTTTAAGAGAAAAACGTGCGGTACGGAGGGCCCGGCAGCGCGTGACGCGTGCGGTAGCGAATGGGTTGGGGGAGACACTACCCGGAGAAAAAAAAATTCTGAAAAAAACGTTGATTTTGAAAAATTACATATTTACATCCATCTACATCCAGAGAGTATTCCCAGAAATTTTCACTAGTTTACACTGCATAGTTAATTTTTTATGAATTATTTTCTGTCCACCGAAGCTAAAGAAAAGGTAGCGTTTGGAGCTCTTTGAACACATTTTTCTCCGTTCCACTTTTTGGTATAAATTCCATTTTAGTCAATCTATCGTTTGATAATGGCAATACAGGGAAGGTTCATTCTTCACTTTTCCTGACTGAAATTTAATAAGGAATGCGCCTATGGAGTTTGTTTGTCACTTTACGGATGTCTTTTATAAAAAATGTTGACATTTTGTCGGAGACACAGAAGACCAAAAAGTTGACCAATCTTGCAGAACAGAAAATTGATAGAAATCAATAACTTTTTCCAAAAAAGCTTTCCATAGGTGCACCTCCTAGGTATTCTGCTACATATCTAGCGAATAAAAATCTTGAGTATTGTGATAGTTTTCCGACGATAGATTAACTAAACAATGTAGGGGTGTTGCTGATAGAAGCTGCCCTAATTTCCTTCCGAGTTAACTGACAGACCTGAAATTTTGTTATGCACCCTCTAGCATGACCACCAGCCTACCCTGTAAATTTCTTTAATTTTAAGCCAAGGGTTCAAAAGTTGACCCTCCCAGGGGTGTCTCCCCTTAAGCCGATTCGTCGTCGTTGGTCTCACAATCGTACTCTGTTCACTGTGTATACGTGGTTTGCAGAAGTCGTCCGCTATCAGTGCGAAGAGAATTTCATACACGATGAAGTTTAAGCAAACGGTTATTTCTTGATGATGAGACCCCAGTGTACATCGACATGACAAGGATGTGCACCATGAACGAAGTATGTGCTCGGCTCGACAAGTCAAAGTGCGTACGACTGGGTATGAGAAACAACAGGTGTCCATAATGCTGTGCATCACAGCCGACAGTCAGAAACTCGCGCTCTAAATCATGCTCGAAAGGAAGAGCAAGTTCAGGAACGAGACATTCCCAAAAGACGTCATCGTGAAGGTACTAGACAAGCGGTGAACGAGTGAGCTGATGCAGGACTGGATCAAAGTTGTGTGGCAGCAGCAGCTGGGAGCATGCTCTTCCTTGATGTATTCCACGGTCACCTGACCCCAGGGGTGAAGGCGGAACTGGGCAGTAGCAACTGTGACCTGCTGGTCGTCTCACGGGGAATGATGTCGGAGTTACAGCCCCTCGATGGCTCTGTGAACAAACCGTCCAGGGAAAACTTGCGGCAAGAGTATGAAAAGTGGATCCGCAGCCCCAATTGGAAAAAGATGCTGACGGGAAAGCTGCAGAAAGCCCTTTTATCAACCGTTGCGTCGTGGTTCTCGGACGCTTGGAAGGTGGTCTGTGCCGATGTTGTGGTGAAGTCGTTTAGGAAGTGTTGTATCACCAGTCGTCGTGACGGCACTGAAGACGACTTCATGTGAAACACCGACAGCAGGAGCAGCAACTTAGAGCAGCAGCTCGTCGTTGAGTGGTAGCGAGGGAGACTAGTCGACCGTTGTGCAAACTGACAGCAAGCGGGCCACTTGCCAGTCTTTGCTTTATTTCGTCGAGAACATTTATTCTTTCATTTTGATTGTAATAAATTTATATATCTTGTGCAAATTTCATAATTTCGTCAAGGGGGTGCTTAGATGATGATGAAAATACTTTATTTAGAAAGGGCTGGCTCTTAGGCCTAAAGGGGGAGCGGGGAGGGAGGAGGAGGGGGAGATCACATACGACGGTCGATGCCCGCAGCACACGCAAACCTCCACAGGGAAAGCAGTGTGTCGCGGGTCGGGCGTCGTTGCCTGGGGTGGTCCAGTCGAGGAAAGTCCGGATGCGTTGTGGGAGGTGCTGCTTCCGAAGGCTTTTGTAGCCAGGACAGTCCCACATCATGTGCTCGACGGTGGGGCCGGCTCCCGCTGTACACGACGAACACGATAGAGCAGGTGCAACCTCTTCGTCCGAGTTTTCACAGGCAGCGACGGTTTGATGTCCGTCTTTCTGGCGAGTCTGCAATTTGGCTAATATGTCCTCGGTTAGCGCGGCCCCCGTGCGGGCCTTATGGATTAGAACCTGAGCTCCACGTGGCAAGCCTGGCGGCAGCGGGTGATATCGCCGGAACTTGCTCCCTAAGGGTACGTCTCTGTTTCTGTCTGGCTGCACCAATGCGGGCGGTCGGATCAGGGTCGTCGGGTGCGGGAAGGGCCTGGAGCGGTTGTCCTCCTTCTCTCTCGCCAACGCGTGCGCAGCTTCGTTGCCGACGCTGCCCGCGTGTCCCGGTATAGAGTAAATACAATAGATATCCCACTCTGGACAAATCATTAGGCCTAACCTAACACGTTATTCTCGGAACTCCCTGGCATGCTCACATGTCCCGTCCGTTCACACGCACACACACTTTTCATCCTGGTACCTATTCCCTATTTGCCTAGACCAGTGACCCCTGGTGTCCTCCCTATGCATCCTGTAGCGACCTTATGCTGCCAGACCCTCGCAGTAAATACCGATACACCCTGAAAAACAATCCCAGAGCCAGTTTTATCAAAAGGGCATAAAACTAGGGGTGTGCGAATATTCGAAACTTCGAATACTTCGCGAATAATGCTTGTTATTCGATTCGATTCGCTTCGAACTTTCGCTCTTCGAAGTATTAGAGTTCTTCGAATACTTCGAAAAATACGAATAACGGGATCTCGCCGATTAGTGTCAACTCGCGGTAGAGTTCCCTCTCTTGATTTTGAACTGCGCAATATGGTTTCGAGCTTGGCGAACCCAAATAGCCAACCTAAGTTCCTTTTCCTTATATGATGCACTGGAAAGTTATTTACGGTAGCGCGATCTGTCCTCTGCTTGCCATTATGTCTGGATTCCGGAGTTGGCGAAATGGTCGTGACGCAAACGGTGCGATAGATTTGATGAAGTTTGCAATGGCACGTGCATCGTCGAAGCACGAACGCGACGGACCACTCTCACTGTTATGGATTCGGATATGGATTTACGGCTTACCTCGGCTATCGGCGATATCTGGCTCGTGTTATTTTCCGCTTGATTTTCCGGTTCATCAGTTTGCCGGTATTCCTTTTGTTATTTAATTCTACCCATTTTCACTGATAAAAATAAAACTTGCTCCCTCCAAAAAAAAAAAAAAGACAATGTATTTTTAATTTTTTGGAACTTTTTATTGGCAGATTTCTTGTACACGGAAAGAGATTGTGCAAAGTCAGGGCGTCTGTGCGGTGCAATAGCAGCAATAGCGCAATCGCACGATCATCTCCGAAACGAATTAGGTTGTGTGTACGTTTATACAGCCTAGAACTTGGTCTGCCTCAACGGGCGACGAGTTTCCTAGCTGTGGATGAGAAATTTAGCCATTGCAGTACAACTGGTACAACCGCTAGCGTGGGGTCTTTAACGTGCACCAAGCACTAGTGACCACGATTGGACGCCGGTAGATGCTCATCCATATCGAAACGGGCAGGGGTGGGGATTGAGCCCAGTATCCCTGGGTTCTGCAGTGCGAGCTTTCGCTCCACGTGCTCCGAGCTGGTGTGCGCTAGCCCACTCGGTCACCGATCCCCCCAGCACGATCTCCAACTCTGCTGTGGCCTGCCGACCTGCCACCGCTTGTGCACTTTCGTTTACGTTCACATAGTTGCGTACGTTTGCGACGCGATCTCCGACAGCGTTGTGGCTTGCCGACCCGCCTCCACTTGGTTATACCTTCATTTACGTTCTGCACTTCACTCCTTGAATGGTGTTTCACTGACTGATCTTTTATTTCATCTGTATTCTAGCGGTCAAATGTGTGACATTTTTTCTTGTTGCAATAAAACTAACATTTTCATAAATGTTTGTTGAAAAAAAAAATTCCAGTTGTGTTTTGATTGAGCATTCTTGTTTAAAAAGCAACACTGCTCCTAGAGCTTTTTGTTTTTATATAACTTGTGATTCAATGCAAATTAGACTTACATAGCTTATCTGCCATTCTAATCTGACTACAAATATGTACTTGGTTCTGATGTAACCTAATTAGGTTTTAGTATTGAAAATTTAATTTGCAAAGTTTATGGGAAGGATTAACACAAAATGAAATACTGAAATAAGAAAATAAACACATATCAGTGAGTAAAGGGTGTAGATAGTTCACTCAGAAATAATATAAAAACATCCACTGACCCATTTCACTTCGTTTCCAAGAGAATATTTCAAGATAAGAGACTTGTTTAATGAAAATCGTTCAGGACAAGGCGATAAGTGCATGTCAATCTTCAAAGACCACAATTTAAAAAAAAGATGTTTTCTTAGTATATTTTTGTCTCGAAAAGCAGTGTCTCCCCTTAATTCACATCAAATAGAAAATATTTGTATTAAAAATGTTCTTATTCGAAACTACACATATTCGAAAATAATCAATCCGATTCAATTCGCAACCTTTATTATCCGATTCGCTTCGAAAGATTTTGATATTCGCACACCTCTACATAAAACACAAAAGCCCTTATCCCGTTTTCTTCTGTCGTCGGTGTCTTTTACATTCTTCAAGCGTTCAGGTCACGCGCCATGTTCCCAGGAAGTTGGGGAATCCGACGTTTGTGTCCCGTTTTCTTTAGCACGCCTCAACTACTACCAATTTTTTTTCTTCTTTTTTTTGTTTTACACTGAAAGTGTGCATTGAAATGCACCGAGTCTGCGGGAAAAAATGAGCCACTGAAAAAACTCCCGCAAGTTCCGAGAAGAGTAAGCCTCAAAACACGCAACTCTCTTAATAATTGGTAATGTGAAAAGCCCTTTTTTTTTTCTTCACATTTGTTTTTTTCTGCTCGTCGGGCCTGCAGGCAGCCCACCAGTCTGGAGAGGACGAAATCAGCCTGTCAACGATGGGCAAGACGTACACCATCGACTTCAACCTGATGCAGCAGATCAACGAGGACACTGGCACTGCCAGGCTAGTCCAGAGGGTCAACAACCAGGGCGTTGCTCAGAGTAGAGTCGGCCACCGCTCTTCGCCCCTGACGTAACGTCGTAGACGAGGTTTCTTGGCCGGCCTTGGCATAAAATTGTCGTTGGTTTTAGCAGAACGAAGTAGAACCTTGTCGAAAGGTTCTTGCAGTGACTTCAATTGGAAAAATGCATCGGTTGGCAAAACTTGAGCGACAATAATGTTCTGAAAAGCTGTACCGCAGAAGTATGGTGAATGGTGTATTTAGCTTCCTATTCCGTGCAGAGAAGTATTAATGCGATAGCATTCTTTAGCTACCCCTCCCGATTTCTTGGACTTCCTGGCCTCCTAATGGGCGGTTGATCATTTCAGCTCAGATTCGCAGTCTCTTTGAAGGACCTCGCGACCTTGACGTCGTCCTAGAGGTCGTCTTTGAGGTTGATCTAGACGTCGTCCTCTAGGATGTCATCCTTGAGGTCGTCCTAGAGCTCATCCTTGAGATAGCCCTAGAGGTCTTCTTTGATGTCGTTCTCTAGGATGCCGTACCTTGAGGTTGTCCTAGACAAATGCTGTCGCGATCTATAGACAACCAACAGTAGTGGTTTTCTGTTGATTTAACACCTTAGCCGTCTTTTATTTTCGACAGTTTCTGACGACCCTAAACTGCTCTCCTAAATGTTTTTGCACGTGCAGCTGGGCTGCACGTGTGTCTACCACTAGTCACCGCTTTTAAAAACATTTGCAATAAAAAAACACATGCTGCCATCTCTCGGCAGCTCTGCAAACCAAACTCTGAACGAGCCTTTAGTCGTCCGAAACGGCCAAGGGTGAGCAAACAGGCACGGACGAGCTACACTTGTTCTAAACGGTTAGGGGACGGCTCCAAGAGGATGAGCTTGGCTCGTCCCAAGCGGTTAAGGGGCTAAGCAGCCTCGAAAGGCTGGGGATTTTAAATGCAATTGGTCGTAAGCAGCAGCATACACAGTCTGTTTAAGAGCTTATATTAAATGGCTACCAGTATCAGGAATGCTGCTGGCTGACTCTTTCAATAACTTTTTTGTGTCACTGGCAAACAGCACACATAATCCACTCAGCCTTGAATACTTAAAATCCAGAAATCATGAAAGCGCATTTCTAAGACCTACTGACGCTGACAAAATTCGCCAGATATTTCTTTCCTTCCGAAACAGTAGTTGCTGTGATGCCGATGATCTGCAAATTCGCCCAGTTAAACACGTCTTGGATATAATTTGCCCTGTTTTAGAACACATGTATAATCTTTAAGCATGTATGGCAGTATTTCCAAAACATACTGCAGTTAGCTAAGGTGGCGTCTAACTATATTCTGAAGCATAGATTCAGAAAGTTTCATTTATAAATGCGCAGTATTTATTTCGCAAAAAGTTATTTTAGGCAAGCTCGCGGCCGCGCGCGGCGACCCGCCGAGCGAGCAGACGGCGAAGTTCGGCATTTTCAAATTAGGCCTACTTCGCGCTCGTTCGACGCAGCCGAGATATCTTACCCTCGTTGGAAACGCCGTTTCTTCTAGTTTCTGCCCATAGAAGCTTGCTACGTTTGAGGCTATCTGTGGCCCGGGAGAACCCCGTACATACAAGCAGAAAAAAAGTAGGAACTATGATACCAGCAATCCCATTGGCTGCGACCCGAAACAGGGCTCACGATTGGCCGACTTCGGCTACGCAGCTCCTTGTTCGCCTCATGCGCGCTATCGGCAGCTTCTTTCGCTTCTGATCGTATCGCTACTTCGCCGCTGTTTAGATTCGTTTTCCCTCTTTGTTCCCGGTAGTTTTCCTGCCGAGGAATGCCTGCTTCCAAAGTTTGCACTCGCAGTAGCTTTGGCCGGCGTTCTCGACAGTAATACGAAGGGCCGGCGGAGACGGCGACCCGTCTCCGCCGGCACTATCGTCGCTATCGTCGCCGCCTCCGCCGCCGTCGTCACAATCTTCAAGCTCAACTAGTGCCTGGCGGACATCGGAGCCTACAGCTTCATCTCCGAATCTGATGCGCTGACCATGTTCGTGAGGAAGCTCAGCCTGCTTGATTTTGACGCGGGGACTACGGACAACCCGGAGCCGACACACGCTCCCGTCGAAAAGCCCCTGGACGTCTCCTCAATGTGTCCGCCGTGCAAACTCTTGTTGCGATTTCACTTTGCCGCAAGTGCCACGGAAAACTACTCAGCTTGCGAGAAGAAGGAATTGGCATCAACCTTCAGTTCGTTGTTAGCTGCTCGACTTGCGGAGACATCGTCGCGACACCGCATTCACCATCAATCGGCAAGTTTCGAGAGAACGAACTCGCGGTACGTCTAGGCGTCGTTGGAAAGGACTGTGGCATCAATTTCACAAAGCTCGCGAATCTTTTCGGGGGCCTCAACGCACTGCCCTCCCCATGCTCATGTAGTTGAAGGTGCCACCAATGACTGGGGTAAATTTCAAATTCCTGGCATCGTCCGAAAATAAAAAACAAGTTGAAACTTCAAACGCATTTTTCTCAGTTTCACTTTTTGACATGCATTCTTGTTTTAAGAAAGCTATCGTTTGACATTCTGAATACAAAGGGACATCATTCAAGGTTTTCTGGGACTGAAATTTTCTGGGGAACAAGATAGACTACTTCACAGTTAAAAAAATCTACTCCTTCAAGAAAAAAAAATTGTTTTTAAAACACAAAAATTTTACTTTTTTTTTTTAATTTTGGGATGTTGTTATTTTTGTTATAATTTAATATTTTGCATTTATTTTTAATCTAGGTTGCACTGTGGGTATTGTTCTTCACATTAAAGCAAGAAAATTGCCACCAGCTAATATTATTTTTCTACGATAGACTTCTTAGTGAAGTGTCTTTTTTCTGAAGTGCGAGAACCGTAGCATACTGTAAAGTTGACCGATAATGCTAAAACTTCTCTATCTAAAGGGGTGCATACCTGCCAACTCTCCCGAATTGTCCGGGAGCCTCCCGAAATTAGATCACATCTCCCGATTGTACGGACGCGACCTCAAATCTCCCAAAAACAACCGTCGTCGTTTTTTTTTTTTTTTTTTAAGGGCGTTTTTTTGCCATAACCATCACGCGCGTGTCAGTGCGAGTTACTCGAGAGTAGGTTTAGGTTACTCCGGTGGGTTACCACGTGACAACTCAGTCAGAGCAGCAGCGTAAAACGAGGGCAGATTTTCAAACCCCAAGGTACGAAACCTCTACTCTGGAGTAAGTTCGAGGGTATTTTGGAACACGGCTTATATGATCGTGGGTGCGTTGGGTGCGTTAGGCTTCAGTTGGCTTTGTTGGGTCGTCGAGTGAAGTGCGGAACGCCGATATACTCTGTGTGTTTCCCCATTTAATTGGATCGTTGGAACGATCGATGGCGCTTTCAAAAGCCAAGAAGAAGTACTTGCAAGTATTTCTCAGATCTTACACGACTGAGTTTCCGTGCTTTGTCACTTCGCGGAAAGGTGACAAGTACGGTTTCTGTACCACATGCGCCTGTGATGTGAGTGTTTCGCACGGCGGCAAGGCCGACGTCAGGATACACATCGCTTCACAGAAGCATCAGAACTATGTTCGTGCCGCAGAAGGGCAGGGCACCATCGGCAGTTTCCTCCAAAACAACAGCGAAGTCAGTGTGATCCGCGCAGAGTGCCTCTTCACGGGATTTCTTGTCGAACACAACCTGCCGCTAAGCGTGAGTGATCACGCGGGACCGTTATTTCGGAAAATGTTCCCGAAGTGTGACGATGCGAAGCGCTACGGATGCGGACGTACCAAAGCAACTGCCATCGTCGGGGAAATGGCTGCGGACGCCGAACGCTCAATGCTGGAGTCTTTGAAACGCCGTGCTTTCGCAATCGCTGTGGACGGAAGCAACGACCGCGGGTCGCAAATGTACCCCATCGTGGCCACTTACTACGTCGAGGAATCGCGGAATGTCGAAAGCAGACTGCTTTGTTTGCAAGAACTCCATGGAGAGGCCACCGGGCGGAAGATCGGAAACCTCGTTCTGGACGCGCTCAAATCGCGCGATATACCCATGGAGAACTGCATTGCATTTTGCGCCGACAACGCCAACGTGATGATTGGAAAAAAGAACGGTGTGGCAGCTGTGCTTAAAGAAGCCCAGGAGAGTTTGATAGTCGTTGGTTGCCCGTGTCACCTCATCAATCTTGCGGCCGAGAAAGGAGCCGCCTGCTTACCTGCGAAATTCGACGAGGTGCTCGTGGACATCTTCTACTTCCTCGAGAAGAGCGCCAAGCGGAAAGACAGGCTTGCCGAATTCCAAGAGATGCACAACACAGAGGTACGCAAGATTTTGAAGCACGTGCCGACGCGGTGGCTATCGCTGGGAAAGTGCCTGACCAGACTGCTGGAGCAGTGGCAGCCCTTGGTGAGCTTTTTCCTAAACGAGACAAAGCCAAAAAACCAGCAGCGTCCACCCTTTTTAGGGTCGTACCAGATCCCCAAGAGAGCTACAGCTTTGGGAGAGGATAAACAGGACAATGTCGATCAAGATCGCCAAAAACGGAAGGAGCCAAGAGGCAAGGTGGATGCAACCCCGGCAAAAAGAGTGAAGTTTTCATCCGAGAGTACTGGACATGCCAGCTTGACCCGTGAGGAACGGCTGTTCTACTTCCTGACCTCTGACGTCAACTTGGCGTATGGACTTTTCTTGAAGAATGTAATCCCCATTTTTGAAAGAGTCAACTGCCAACTTCAATCCCAGGCACCTCAAGTTCATTTGCTCCAGTCCCTCTTGGTCCAGCTCCTAAGGGACCTTATGGCTAGGTTTGTCAACCCCTCTGCCATGAAGGCCTCTGCTTCACCTCTGGAGGTTCCCTACCAAGATCTAAAGAACCAAAAAGCCAATGAAGATCTGGTCCTTGGGAGCCGCACATTGTCTGTTGTGGAGGGGCTGCCTACCAGCGACAAGCAGCAGTTTTTTCTGCTGTTCGGCAGTACTTTGCTGTGGCATGTGATTACATACGGCACAAATTTCCACTGGAGGACGCAACCTTGAAGAAAGCAGAAGTCGCCAATCTGAAGTTTTTGAGCAGCGCATCCTTCAAGAGCCTTGGCTTCTTCATTGAGTCCTTCCCGCAACTTCTGTCCCAGGAGAAGAACATGTCGAGAGAAGAAGCCTTGGATGCCCTGGAAGTGGAATTTGCAGAGCTGCAGGCATATGATGTTTCTAAGGACATCCTAAATGAAGAGAGGATTGATGTTCAGTGGTCAGAAGTGGGAAGAATCACTAGCATTGATGGAAAAGTGAAGTTTGGCAGAGTGGCAAACGTGATGCTGCAACTGCTTGCCATTCCACACAGCAATGCTGAATGTGAGCGTATCTTTAGCACGGTTAAGAAGACGAGAACCGAATTCCGGTCTTCGCTTTCCAACAAGACTCTCGGCGACCTCCTCATGGTGAAGGGTCACCAATCCGGACATTGTTTTGAGCGGACATATTCTGACAAGTTTTTGAAGCTTGCGAAATCTGCGACTGCCAGGTCCCTTCACAAGTAAAGAAGTTGGACCCCCCCCCTCCTCTGCTACAAGGACCAGGAGTCCAGACGCTAGTCTTCACGACCCTACTTGGAAGAGTATCTAAAGATGCAACAACAAAGAGATCAGTTTAATAAACTAGTGTGCCTCCACCCTCCTTTCTTTCCGATGTCAGTCTCAATAATTTCAAAATTTGTAAAAAAAAAAAAAAAAGCTTTTTTTTTCCCTTCCTCTCCCTCCCCCCCCCCCCCCCCCCGCCGCCGCCGCCGCCGCGCCGCCGCCGCCGCGCGGCGGTCTCCCGAATTTTCATGTTGCTAGGTTGGCAGGTATGGGGGTGACAAAAATAAATTGTCAAATTATAGACCAATTTCAATTCTTCCCGTTTTTTCAAAGTGCCTTGAAAAAATTATTAATCTTAGAATGACTTCATTTTGTGAAAAACGTAGTATAATAACAGACTCTCAGTTCGGCTTCAGAAAGGGTCGCTCAACAGAGGCAGGACTTCTGACTCAAAAAGAACTTATCATCTCTGCAATAGAACAAAAATTACTCACACTAGGGGTATTTATAGACTTTTCGAAGGCGTTCGATAAAATAAACCACGAGACCCTACTAAGGAAACTCGAAATTTATGGGTTTTGGGGGATATTTTTAGATTTATTAAGAAGTTATCTTGAGTATCGCTGCCAGAAAGTTGTTATAAACAATAAAACGTCAGGTATTAAACCCATTCATTCTGGGGTACCCCAAGGTAGCATCCTTGGACCGTTGTTATTTAACATTTATATAAACGACATAACATTCATTGACGATAATACCCAATTTGTTATTTACGCTGACGACACTAGCTTATTTTTTAAATCTACAAATACTAAAGAATTAATTGATCGTGCAAATAATATGCTAAGCAAGCTAGACAAATGGAGCATATACAATTCCTTAACCATAAACACATCTAAAACAAAGGCTGTCATTTTTAGGCCTAGAAACCAGAAAGTAACTGTTGAAACCAATCTTATGATTGGCACGTCAAATGTGGATATTGTTCCTTCAGTAAAAAACCTAGGAGTGTTCTTTGAAGAACACTTAGTTTGGAATGAACATATTGAGATGGTTGCAAATAAACTTGCCCGCGTTGTTGGAGTTCTGACAAAGCTGCGATATTCTCTACCAACTAGTATAAAATTGATTATTTACAACTCACTTTTTCTCTCGAACATCACCTACTGTCATTTAGTTTGGGGGAACACAACCAGGGCAAACACTTCAAAAATATTCTTACTACAGAAAAAAGCCGTTCGCGCTATCTCTAGTTCAGCCTACGATGCTCACACAGAACCACTTTTTAAGTGTCTTAATGTTTGTGCTGTACAGTTTTTATATAATGACTTGCTGCTTAAGAGATACTATGCGGGAAAAAACAAAATAACAATTTTATTGAGCAATTATCGAAATTAAAAAGAAACACTAGCAGCTATAACACACGTCACAGTGAAATGTGGAATATACCCTTTGCACGTACAAATTACGGTACTCAATCAATTCTTTACACACTGCCATCATTGCTCAATTCCCACACTCATTAGAAAGTAAATGTGTTTTTGATGTTATTATGTTTCGTTTTACACAACCTTGTTTTTCCAGTTTTTGTTTTCATTGCATTATTGGCCTAACATATGCTAAGTTCTGTTTTGCAAACTGCTGTATAGATTGTTACTTCTTCCTTGTTTACTATTGTATAATAGCCGCTGTCGCTAATTAGATCAATCGGGGGCACAGACCTCGTCAAGCCACACTCCAGTGACTTTTTGTCTGTGCTCCCGACATCACCATCCTTGTACGATGTGGTGTCAAATAAACTTTGATTTGATTTGATTTGATAGTAGGCACCTTGAGGACTCGTGGAGACTCTTGAGGTCTGTTGGAGACCCTTGAGGTCTGTTGGAGACTCAAGAAACTTTTGGAGACTCTCGAGGAACTCTGGGAGACCCTCGAGGAACTCTGGGAGACCCTCGAGGAACTCTGGGAGACTCGAGGAATCTGGGAGACCTCGAGGAACTCTGGGAGACCCTCGAGGAACTCTGGGAGACCCTCGAGGAACTCTGGGAGACTCTCGAGGAACTCTGGGAGACCCTCGAGGAACTCTGGGAGACCCTCGAGGAACTCTGGGAGACCCTCGAGGAACTCTGGGAGACCCTCGAGGAACTCTGGGAGACCCTCGGGGAACTCTGGGAGACCCTCGAGGAACTCTGGGAGACCCTCGAGGAACTCTGGGAGACCCTTGGGGAAATTTGGGAGACACTTCAGAAGCCAAAAGCTTGGATCAAGCACGGCAGCTGACGTGCTACTCTCGCACACTCCACGCAGTGCTGTCGGGCTCGGGGAGCGGCAACACCACGGCCGGAAGTGGGGGTGCCTGCTCCTCCCCTTCCCCCTCTTCCTCCTCCTCGTGCTCATCGGGCGGAGGCAGTGCGGGGCCCGCGTCGTCTGCCAGCGCGGGCGACCCCCGCGGGGCCTGGCTGCGCGAGCAGAGCTCCGTGGGGGCCGTGCCTTCCTGGGGGCCCTGTTTGGGGCCCTGCACGAGGTGTACAGCAGCTCGGCGGGGCCCGCCGTGCGGCACCGCTGTCTGCGCGCCCTGCTGCGCATGGTGCACTGTGCCCCGGCGGAGCTTCTGGCCGGGGTGTTGCGCTACCAGCTGGTGGCCTCCCACCTGGCCGCCATGCTCTCCTCCCAGGACCTGCACGTGGTCGTCGGGGCACTCCAGATGGCTGACCTGCTCATGCAGAAGCTGCCAGAGGTGAGCCTTTCCTTCTTTACTGCGACGTCTTGGGGCTTGCGTTCCGTCGCTGGTTCGTGGCGGTCTGCCTGCTTGGGGAGATGCGTGCCTAGAAAACCAAAAGATTGCGAAACTTTCTATTTTTGGGAAACCACTTTTTTGAGTTGTATATTTCATAAACTCTGCCTCCTCTGTAATTATCGGCCCCTAAAGCGGTATTCAGACGAAGGAGAAATCCGCTCAGGGATGTGCATGACGACGACAGCAGGTGCAATTTCATCCTCTGTTTCGTCGTCCACTCTGACAAGGTGCCGGGGGCAGGGATGTTGGCGTTTACTGTCCAATTTATCGGTTTGCACACTTGACTCCACCAGAGTCAAGTTCCCCCAGAGTCACCAGAGAGAGAAAACAAACTGATCACCACCAAACCAGGATTGTTTGCGCCGCCTAAGGCGTCCCTTCCTCTGCAGCGTAGCTGACATCATGGGATCGCATTGCAAAAGCCCGGCATTTTTGTCGCGCGATGCGTGCGCTGGGGAAAAATCCCTGGGATTTCTCTCTCGTGTGCCGCTCTATCCACAGGGAAAGTATGTTCAAGAAAATGTTTACGTGGTCTCTACTAAGCCCTCTGGTTAGGTGCCCATGGCCCCACGGATCACTGCGATTCCGTGGCATGTTTGCGACAGTTTTTTTACATGTTTATCCTCTTATAGGCTTTCCAAAACTAAAACTGCTTTTTTTTTTTTTTTTTTTTTAACTGCATTGTAAAAAGTGCAATACACCATTGCCATGGCCTGACTAGGGCCCGAGAACCAAATTTGCTACCAGCCCGGCTGAGGCCGAGAAACAATGTGTGCTAACCCAGCCCGTGGGCCAGGCCCAGGACCAGGCTTTTGGATTAGCCATGCCTCACCCGTTAGGATTAGCAGATTTTGGTAATTTTGAGCACCTCACACTTCGGTTGCCAGTTTCATCAACTTTTAGGCGGAATTAGACCTAAATATTCAGGACGTGATCTTTTTAGGCGATATTAGAGAAAATGCATTGTTTTCTTAATATGCACTGAAAATGAAATGGAGTTGCCCTTTGAGGCTCCTTCCCACATGTTTCACTAGTCATCTTATCTGGTGGAGATGGGAGGTTGGATGGGACGGTAGGGTGAGATTAGACGTGTGGTGTTGGGTTTGCTGAACTGATGTAGTCAAGGAGCGAGTCCATGATATGCTTTCTTTGCTGTAGTTTTTGTCTGTGGGGTCAGCCAGTCTTCATATCATAAGGCAGTGGTTCTCAACCACCGATGTTGGGGACCTTACTACCGGGAGGGAGTAGAAGGCAGTGGTTATGTGATAACAATGACAAAAAGGGCGAATTAAGAGAACTGTATACGCATGCGAACTAGCTTTAGGGCGCTGAAACGGGGAATAATCGACCCCACTCAGTCTGTGCACGTGGCTCATTCTTCTCACCTCTGTCAAACTGCTAGCATCGATTAAAAAAAAAAATTATTGCTCAACTCGATATACAGTTAAGGGCTTCGAGGAGCCGAAGAAGGTCTTGGGATCCCTCATTTGAGAACCACTGCCATAGGGGTTATAAATCTCGCATTTGGAGATAGCTTTTTTTCCACTGTTTGGCGGCGGCCTCTCAACCCCAGACAAGGTGTCTGCAGGTAGCCGGGACTCGGCGCTTGCGAGTGCTTACGACGAGGACCCACTCGTGCCATTCACCGAATAGCTTGGGAGAAACGTCGGATCTGAATAGGCGCAAGGTTTTGCAGTATTTGCTGCAAGACGAAACCTACGCACTATCTACGAGAAATGGACGCTTATAACATGTGAAAGGATGGTACGTAAAATATTGGGAAATATATCTGCAGATAGGGAAGTGTTACAGGGTTGGCCGACAGATGGCGCCACTCTCGTTGCAAGCAATCGGGGTGCACCCAGTCACTCGGGGCTGGCTCGCAGTTGCAGCTCGATGATTGGGCGACACAGTGGGTGCTGCATCAATGCTACTGTCAGCCCATACTTGCGGCTGAATCGGCACTGCATCGCACAAATAAGTGAGGAAAGGAGGGTGACGGGCAGCGGAATGCAGACAGAGCGCAGATACACAGAAAAATCGGCCCCGTGTCTTTAGGGTGGAGTCGGTGCCGAGCTCTACGCGTGGACAGGCCTTCAAACGCAAATGCACGAACCGGCTTTTGTTAACCGAGCAATCTTTAAACGAAGATGCAGGCAGGCGTCGCAGTACCGACGCATTCTTGTGGCCGAGAAGTTGGTCCCAGTCCTGTTTGTCCCCTCGCAGGTGTTCGGCGTGCATTTCCGCCGCGAGGGAGTGATGCACAGGGTGAAGCAGTTGGCCCAGGAAGAGGTGGCGCTCTCGGCGGCCTCCAGCGGCACCGGGGCATCTCCGGGTGCCGTGCCGTCCAAGATTTGCCGAAGAGGCGGCCGGCTCGAGCCGCGACGGCCACACCACGACGGTGCTTTGGGGCGCCCTGGCACCGGTGCCTGCCCACCTGACACCCATGACCGGCACCGGGGACAGCGACCACTTCGCCGTGGGCGCGGCCAGTGCACAGATGTGAGTCTCCCTTCAGGCTTCCTTCTTTTAATGCGGAATGTGTTTGAGAGTCGATTTTCTACGAGGAAATTGTCAAAAAATCAGCAGAACCCATCCTTTGGGAATGATTATCTACGTTAATGCGAATAGCATCAAACGGTGCGGAGTTATGCGCGTTCGTCAGGTGGCGGCACACTCTAGATACGCCAGCCCACTCTTGAGGCGATTCTAAATTTGTTGACACTTTCACAGCCCTGCGCACGATCTCCGCAGCCCAGCACGTGCGTTTGTGTCACTTAGGAAGGCGAGGCAAAGCACGCGCCATACGCACAAACACTCAAAATGGTACCGACCAGACTTTCTGGCGTCTCAGCTAGTCTCAACCAACGGTACTCTAAACGGTTGTTTATATCTTTACCATAGGACGCGCTTTACAGCGCTGTCACAGCTACCGGTGCGCGCGCGTTCCATGCACGAGGGCTCATTCCGCTCTCGTGAGGCTGAGCACGGCCGCTACATCACCCTCTCCCGAGCGCGGGAGAGGGTGAGCTAGCGGCCGTGCTCAGCCTCACGAGCGGAATGAGCCCTCGTGCATGGAACGCGCGCGCACCGGCTAGCTGTGACAGCGCTGTAAAGCGCGTCCTATAGTAAGATATAAACAACCGTTTAAGTGCGTTGAATGACTGCCTTCATAGCTCTGTGGTTAGCGCGTCTGCCTGCTGATCAAAGGGTCAACGGTTCGAATCCCAGCCGGCGCCGGTCTTTTTATTTATTTATCGACCCGCGGCGTAAGAGGTTAGATAGCCAGATAGATAGATACATAGATAGACGAAAAGTGCATGAAGTATCCAAAGAATGCTATTCGCATTAAAAGGTCATCGTAACGAGCGTCGCCAACGATGGTCGTAGCAGACATTGCGAACAAGTGACATGCCAAGGAGCGTTACGTGCGTTAAAGTTATACCGTATTCGCACAATTGTAAATCAACTCCCATATATTGCACATCAGCAAAAAAAAAAAAAAAACAACTTTAGATGCACATTTTTTTACGAACACGTGAAAACTGCAAAGTATATTTTCGAAAGCCCAGCCTTCAACATGCAATCAATGCCTTCTGACGTGCTTGGGCATTGTGCGTGCACGCGCAAAATGCACTAGATTCCCAGGTGTTATCGAAACTAGGAAGCATGCTGGAGGTGGGACAACTGAAGCTCATCCCTGTTGGCGTCGTCCAACGAAATCTCGCACTTCGCAAATAACAGCATCAACCGCATCTTCCACACTGGCTCGGCGGTCGTGTTGCACGTCACGGGTAGGGACCGATTTCACACTTTTGCGACATACATTGCAAGCCTAACCCTCCATTCCGAAAGGCATCCCCACCTATCCAGACTTTGGCCTGCGGAAGCCTTTTGTTTGCTGTCACAGTTTAAGATTGCAGACTATACTGGAGCATCACCCGCTCTGACGGGTCGAACTTGCGTCCAACTGTGCAGTTGTTGGTTGCTTCTGGGTGAAGAATGGCCATAAACGAGCACCGAAAACCTAAACTGCTCGGATCACGCGTGTCATTACAAGACGACGTAGTTAGCATTCAAGCATGATGTCTACACTCTATCAAACAACGTGCGACAGTGAATCGTGCGAAAAACTGCGAAGAGAAGCTGCGGGGAGAGTGAGCCCAGTGAGGCTGTTCCAGCGGCCTCCAAAGTGGCTTTTACGAGAAGTGCCGCAACCCCTGAAAATCGGGCACACTGTGCGCTGTTCACCGCCGTACATTCGGGTTAATTTTCAAATAGTTACCAATAAAACTCGTTCGCGCATATAAAAAAAGTTAATAAATTGTAAAATGAGCGTAGAGAATAGCGCAACCGGTACAGCCGGCTGAACTCGTAACAAGCCGAGGTGTTCATGATATCGCGATTGTTTCGTTTTTGCCGGAGATGGGGTGCTTTGGTTCGATTATAAGTCGACCCCCCACTTCAGATTTTCAAAAATTGAAAAAAGTGTCAATTACATTTGTGTAAATACGGTATATAAAGTTGTATAAATTTTACATGTAAAGTTTGAGTCCCGGCGGGGCTCGAACGCACGATCGTCCCAGTATAATTTCTTTTAGGGGCGAAGCTCCTTAGGGGCTAGCCATGTCCATATGTCTGTCCAGTGTCCGAGCGTCTGGTGCTCGTGAGCTCACGAGCACGTGCTCCTGTAAAACAAAAAATAAAAAATGACGAAAAAAATAAATAAAAAAATGTTTCCGCAGTTGACTGGATTCGAACCTGTGCGGGGAGACCCCAATGGATTTCTTGTCCATCGCCTTAACCACTCGGCCACGACTGCGGGACGAGTAGGGGGCTCTGAGATGTGGTAGTAACTCAAGAGCTGGGGATGTCATGGATGAAACATGGCATGTAGCCGCTCAACGTCTATACAGGAGAGGCGCTGCAATCAAATGCGTATATAATCTCGTTAAACTTTGCATGCATTGGCTGAACGTTTATAGACGAGAGGGCGCTGCGGTCAAATGCTCAAATGCGTATATAACCACGTTCCATACCACATATTCTCTTTCTGACATGGATGAAAACGAACGAAAGGCTCGGCATGCTGCGGCTCAGCGTCTACGCAGACAAGCACCACCAGAGCTTCGCCCCAATCAACATCATTCACCACGTGGAGATGCGGTCAAATATTTAATTGGTTATTTACCGCCAGGTATTGTGTGTTCCGTTCCAGGCGGCTAAGCGACGTGCTGAAGCGGAAGCGCGCCGCCAAGCGCAGCAACGCCTCGAGCCGCAAGGTGCGCACCGAGGAAGGGCACCGGGCGAGAACCCGCTGCTGGCCCAGGGCCGGCGGTCGGTGCACTCTGCCCGCGACGGGCCCTTCTCGCTGCCCCCGCCACCCCCGAGGGGTCGGGGGGCACCCCTCCCGCTGGGGGGCCACAAGCGGCGCCCCCTCTCCCCAGGGGGCGGGGCAGCCGGCGGGGGAGGAGGCCGCGGGGGAGGCAGGCTGAGTTCGGCGGCGGCACGCACCACTTCCTTCCTGGCCAGCCTCAACCCGAGCCGGTGGGGACGCTGGGCCAACCCCCGCTTGTGGGACACCTGAGCAGCCAGGTGCGTGGGGGAAGCGAGAGTGGGGAGGTGCTTCTCGAATGCGTAGCATTTAGAGGTTTGGCTCATCAAGATTTTGTGCTCGCGAATGTACACTTGGCCTGGTAACACTGCGACATCGTCCCAAGGGCACTCTGAATGAAAAATATTCTTAGGCCTTCTGCGATGTCACGCGACACCACAAACGTCTCGTGACACTGAGGTTATGTGGCACCTTGACGTCTCGCGACAATGTGTGACGGCATGGCGCCCGGTGACACAATGATGCCGTGTGTCACTGACGTCGTGGTGTGACGTCACGTGGTGATGTGACATGCCACTGTGATGTCGGGTGGCAGGATGATGTCCCAGGTGACCTATAAATGCTGTGCATTTAGGGTACCTTTCGGATATGGTAAAGAGGTTAGATTTTTAACAATCTGTTCGAGGGCTGAGACCCCCAAGGAACGCGTTACGTAACGCTACTGAAACGCTGTCATGAAATGTGTGACATGGAATTCGGGGGAAAACAAGAAAACGCTTCATTAAGAAGAAATTGCGATAAATTGAGAAAAATGATTGTCCAAACCCCCAACTCTCAATGTCTTAGAGGTTATCGGCCTGTGCCAGTTACTCTGTGTTGCAACATCTTTGGTGACCGTGCACCAACCTTCACTCCTTGGTCTTCACTGGCTACCGTGTACTTTAATGTGAAACATTGTTTTACTAGGTATTTGGCATTTCGTGAAGCCCAAAAGTGAAGTCTGGATAAAAGCGTGGCTTTTGAGTTGGGGGTGGGGAGGCCATGGCAGTAAAAAAGCATTTGCGCCAAGTGGGAACCAAGAGATTCATAGTGTAGCGTCTTTCCGGCATATTTCGGCAAACCTCACTCCTGAGGGCCCTCACTCACCCTCATCTTCACAGGTGAGGTGAGGTGAGGGTGAGTGAGTTTCTGAACCAGGAAAATTTGTGAGGGTGAGTGATGGCCATGAGTGCCTGAGGTCTGAGGGCCGTGAGGGGCATCAGGGCTGTGAGAGTGTGAGAGGCGTGATGGCGGTGAGTGTGAGGGGCGGTGAGTGCGTGAGGGGCGTGGGGGCCATGAGTGCGTGAGGGCGGCGAGATTAAGTGAGGGGCTGAGGCGGAGTGTGACTGTGATGGTGAGGGTGAGTGAGGGGCTTAGGTCAGTCTGGCTGTGAGGGTGAAGGTGAGCGAGAGGCGGCCTAAAATGCCGACCTCTGCTTTTCGGCATGTCAAGACATATGCCGCGAGTTGGGGCCCTATTTGGCAGGAAAGCCCCATGGGGCATCCGCCCTACGTCCGGCTTATGGCAATCTGACACTCTGCCGCACGTTTTTAAAACACTGCATAGCGCCGATATTCTGTTCCAGGAATTGCCGTCTAGCGTGCATGCGACGCGTTAAGCCAGTCGCCGAACTTGCCGATGAAGAGCACAGAAGGTGTAGACATTACATGTTTCACGTGCAACACAATTGCTGGGAAATTTTCTACAGGCATGTAATTGGTCCTTCACCCTCGTTCGGCGCCATTCGTGCCATACTGCATTCTCCTCTTTACCCCTATGTAAGGCCGGTTCATTGATTTAACGGATCTTCATTTCTCCGACAGGAGTATCCCATGGAGGT
This sequence comes from Ixodes ricinus, assembly GCA_037355805.1. NCBI lineage: Eukaryota > Metazoa > Arthropoda > Arachnida > Ixodida > Ixodidae > Ixodes > Ixodes ricinus. The sequence continues at coordinate 28,285 of JAZHYW010004968.1, forward strand.
GAAGTCCAACATGGGGTCTTTCTCCGGGAACAAGGAGAAGATCAAGCTCTGGATTCACGACCAAGGTGGATTTCAGCTCGTGCTCTTTCGCTCTGCGGGGCGCCTGGGCGAGGTCGTCTAACCGATTGCGGTCACTGAGAAAGGCTGGTTCCCACATTTGGGTTTGAGTGCGATCAACAAAAAAACACGCTGACACACTGACACCATCTATCGCGTAGCCCTAGTACACTTGCGAGATTTTAATATTGTCAAAATTCTTGCCAGCGCCCGACGAAGAAGTGATGCGTAAAATATATGCGGGGTGAAATTCTTCCAGTACTAACCGATAGATAGTGTCGGTGTACTCTCCTCACGAGCAGGTGCAACCCAGTCAATCGCATTGAAACATAAATGTGTGAGCAAGCCTTAAGGGTTAATACTTTGAACATTCCTCAGTCAATTCTGATCCGATTTTAATAATAGCTTTATGAAAAATGTCTCCATTGTACGAACAGTAGTCGAACAATTTTTTTAAATTTTAGCATTATCTGACAAATTGTTAGGACAATGAATTGTTTTCACTGACAATTAGAAATAAGTCATGATGTGTATTACAATTTTAAGATTATGGTTAAGATTCTTAAGAAGTTGAAGTCTTGTTGCACTCTCCAATTCCTGAGCTATCAAACCTAAAAAGAATTATTCAGATCTATGTTCTAGATCCCAAGACACTGTGGGCGAAACTTTGTGTTGTGATGAAAAAACAAATTTTGTGAAAACAAGGAAAAAGGTTTCAAACAATGCATGCAGTTCATTTACAGCAAATTATACATGACGGGTGTACAGGACAGTGCCTAGAAACCACCAGGAATGTAATCCTGGCCATTCTCTTGCCCACGCTTCCTTTTCATAGCTTGTGCGAAGGTTTGTGCATGGTGCACGCTTCCTGTTGGAAGCAGTCAGTCGCTGGTGGTCTTTCTCACTTGTCTTCCGAGCACCTACTGTGCCTTGGTGTAGACACAGCAGCAAATCCTGAAGGAGCTCGGAGGCATGCTGCTCCTTTGAGGAAAGCGACCGTATCGCAGAGTGGAGACTTTCGTTGGCGCTCTGTGTTTTGGCACATTTGCACCTTTTCAAGAGCTGGTCAGAGGGCGTGTATAGACGGGCAGCAGGGCATCACTTGCATAGTCCAGCAGGTTATAATGATGCATTGGAAAGGTTTCATTTTTTGGCAACAGCAGCATTTGCTTGCACCATGAGGCCTCCCCTGTGGGGCAAAGTGTACTGGTTGGGCTTCGCATCAATAAATGTGATAATATGATGCCATCACCGCTTTTCGCATTTTTCCAATGTCTTTCTTGTGCGACTTCAGTGTACATCCGTAATACATTGGAAACTTGGTGATAAGATCAGCAGTCAGTTTCCCTTTGCCACCAATACTTGGCTCGCCTTGCCTTCATTCTTTTGCTTCTGCAGAAAGGTTGCTGGAGTGCAGTGCCCATTCTCTTGTAGAGTTGATTGACACTGTCCTCTTTTTCTACTTCCCCGAAGCCATGCACCTTGGCATCCTGAAGTGCATCGTACAACCGACTGTTGCCATCGAATAACATTGTCGCGTAACATAGTCCATACTTTGCAAGCGAACAGCTCGAACAGCATAGTTGCAGCTTCAACCTCCATTTGCCCTGGCTTGCTTGAGCCGTTCTTCTGGCAGACGTGAGGGTTCTTCCACTTTTGGCTTGCAGGATCATTTTCCTTTGGTCCAATATCGCAGCCCAGGCGAAAATTGAACAGGACAACAAAGTCGAGCGCGTAGCCGGAGAACAATTCAGTAACGCTTCTAATGCCTATGTGCAATGAGTTACCTTGGGTCATCCAGGCTTCATCAAACAAAACGGCAGTGTTTCCAGGATTTCCGAAGTTCAGGTCTCCAAAGAGCACTTTTACTGCTCCCACACACTCGCTCGTTGCAGTTCCAGCTTCCTTCTGGGCCGGCGGATTGATCGTCTTCTTAAAGTATGTTTTCTTTTGCAGACCTCTTTTTGAAATGTTCATCGCAGAGAAAGGATTGTTTAACATCGTTTGTTCCATTTCCGGAACGAGCAAGAGCAAGCGATGCGAGAAGGCTTATCTCGAAGGGGTTGCATGTCGTGCTTCCCTTACCTCTCGGAGAACTCCACTCTGATTTGAGTTCATTGCACTTAGTACAGCTTAGATTCAGCTTCACTGCAATCCCATACTCCCGGTCTCCTTTTGAGATGTTTACAGTACCACCCTCAAGCTTCGTACTTGACGCACTCGAAAAGTGTATTCGCAGCCGTTAGACTTACAACAGTGAAGGCAGTGCCGACTTCCGGCAGATCTGCTTTTACGTCTCGGAGAGAAGACTTCTGATGTGCGGCCAACATCAACGATGGCCCTTTTGGGTTTTTGTTGTGTGGTGCTTTATCTCCGCCCGCTCAGCTTTGGAGATCAGAATCATGTCCACTCGCATCGTTCCGCTTTCAGCCTTAGAGGAGGTCGGACGCTCGGCTGCGCGCTTGGGAGCGGCGCAGCTTGGCGCGGTGTAGTTTGGCGCACTGGCAGAGCCCGACGCCAATGTCTTTAAAGTTCCGGATGACGCTTCATCAACTATGTGTAGTCTTTTTCCCGTTTTTCAATCTTGTAAGCGGCTCTAAACTTCCAATGATTGCCAGCCATGGTCGCCTAACTTATCCAAGATGGCGAATGCGTCTAGCAGCTGAAATCGCATATCGTCCAGTGAGAATGTGCCATTTCCCACGTCTGACAAGAAAGCTCCAATGGCGAAGCAGTATTGGCGTTTTCTTTCTCTACGGATATGTTCATTGTTGACAGACGTAGGGCATAGATTCCACTAAACCGATAGCTGAAGAATGTAGTTTTCAAATGATACCAAAATGGCGGCATTCCACAGCCTGTTCCCCTGCACGGGGGAACAAAACAAACTGTCAAACAGGCTGAACATTTTTTTTTTTCCCGGGTTTTACATTTGCAAACGGTCGGATCTGTGACCTCGAAATGATGTAACAAAATAAACGCAAACTTTCCTGGTGAATTTATTGGTGAAAATGTAGCATAAAACTCACTAATAAAAAAAAAAAAAGATTTTTTATTATTTTTTTTTTTTATTTTGTTTGTTTGGGTGTTTGAGTGGGCCTGCCAGAACGTGTCGAGCGGCTTCAACGGGCATTTTTTGTTTGTCTCACAGCCAAGAAGTTCGACGACAACCACTTTACCTCGGATCAGGGCAGCTCTCATCCTGCCCTGAACACCCTCAATCGCCTGCTGGCTTCCCTGGACCACCTAGATGCTCTGGTGAGCCCCCATGTTCTATTGGAGCTCGTGGCGTGTCTGTCGCAGTGTGACGGGTGTGGCGATGGGTTCTCGGTTTTAGCGATTAACGGTCGTGTACTGACGAGAGCTTTGCTTACTTGTGTCGGTGTCTGTTTTGGGACTGCATTGTTTATGTATTTCAACTACCTTGTCTTTCACTCTGCAGTGTACCACGAGAAGTTTGGGATTTCATGTAAGGGCTCGTTTGCACATTTGCATTAGATCAGAGTATAAGTCGACTGAAGGTCTTGCTGTATTTGCGAGATGAAATCTATGCACCATCTACAAGAAACGGTCATTCGTGGCATTGTCCGAATTGTTTTGAGCTCCTAAGGAAAGATAGATGTGCAGTGTATGCGCAGATCGAGGTTTTTCAAGGGCTACCCGATCTTGTAAGCAGTGTCAAGCCAACAACCGTTGGCTTTTTGTTTGTCTTGTATAGATCTTTTCTGTGTACTCTCGTCCCCAGCCACCTAATAGGCATATCCGGTATGGGCGACGAAAAAATAATCTAACGTTTCAACGTGCAAATAGTAAAAAAATAAAGGGGAGGCAAAACGAGAAAGTGTGACGGTTACGACTTATATCCTAAATGCCTTCTATTGGCGTGGCAAAGGCAAAACAATGTTTTCGCCCATACTGGAAGTGACGTCAATTCAAGATGGCGGCGCACTTGCAGAAAAGGTCTATAGGTGCAAATAAAATTAATGAATGATTGATTGATCATTTCTATACTTTAGCAGAGCCTCCCTTTGGTGACATTTAAAGGGGGATACGGCCCCGAAATTCCATTTTTTCCGAAAAAAATGCATTTTTAAAAAATATTATATTTGGGTTCATTATATTCTGAAGCATAGTTTCAGAAAGTTTCATTTATAAAGACGCAGTATTTATTCCGCAAAAAATTATTTTCGGCAAGCTCGCGGCCGCGCGGGCCGCGCGCGGTGACCCGTTGAGCGAGCGGAGCAGCGAAGTTCGGCATTTTCAAATTAGGCCTACTCCGCGCTCGTTCGACGGAGCCGAGATATCTTACCCTCGTTGGAAGCGCCGTTTCTTCTAGTTTCTGCCCGTAGAAGCTTGCTACGTTGGATGCTATCTGTGGCCCAGGAGAACCCCGTACAAACAAGCAGAAAAACGTGGGAACTGTGATACCAGCAATCCCATTGGTTGCGACCTGAAACGGGGCTCACGATTGGCCGCCTTCGGTGACGTAGCTCCTTGTTCGCCTCATGCGCGCGCTTTCGGCTGCTTCTTTCGCTTCTGATCGTATCGCTACTTCGCCGCTGTTTAGATTCGTTTTCCCTCTTTGTCCCCGGTAGCTTTATTCCCGGTAGTTTTTCTGCCGAGGAATGCCTGCTTGCAAAGTTAGCACTCGCAGTAGCTTTGGCCGGCGTTCTCGATGGCGAAAACCGAGGGGTCGATCAGCGGGACTCCTCGCAAAGGACGGGGACCCGTCTCCGCCGGCACCATCGTCGCCGTCTCCGCCGCCGCCGCCGTCGTCACCATCTTCAAGCTCAAGTGGTGCTTTGCGGACATCGGAGCCTACAGCTTCATCTCCGAATGCTCATCGGGTTCCTGTCTCCTCCGAATCGGATCTGCTGACCACGTTCGAGAGGAAGCTAAGCCTGCTCGATTTCGACGCGGGGACTACGGAGGACCCGGAGCCGACAGACGCTCCCGTTGACAAGCCCCTAGACGGCTATCGGCTCCTCAGTGTGTCAGCCGTACAAACTCTTGTTGCGGCTTTGCTCTGCCCCAAGTGCCATGGAGAACTGCTGAGCTTGCGAGAAGAAGGAATTGGCGTCAACCTTCAGTTCGTTGTTAGCTGCTCGACTTGCGGGGACATCGTCACGACACCGCATTCACCATCAATTGGCAAGTCTCGACAAAACGAACTCGCGGTGCGTCTCGGCGTCGTTGGAAGAGACTGTGGCATCAGCTTCACGAAGCTCACGAATCTTTTTGGGGGCCTCAACGCACCACCCCCGATGCACGTCAAGTCGTACCAGAAGATCGCGGCGAAAGTGCACGATGCGGCAATGCAGGCGGCGAGTGACGCAATGAGGGACGCTGCGCAAGCCGTCAGGGACGCGCAACCGACCAGGGACCCGAGCGCCGGCAGCGATCGTTTAGATGTCTGCATCAGCTACGATGGCACGTGGCATAAACGTGGCCATACATCGCACTTCGGAGTTGGCGTTGCGATCGAACTGGAGACCGGCTTGGTGCTTGACTTTTCGGTCCAGAGCAAGTATTGCCACGGGTGCGAGTTGGGCCCCAAGGAAGACGACGAACACTTCGAGGAGTGGGCAGAAACCCACAAGGCAACTTGCCAGAAAAACTACCAGGGATCGTCCAATGCAATGGAGGTACAGGCGGCTGCAACCATCTTCAGCCGGTCTATTGAGCTACATAATATGCAGTACGTCACTGTTTTGTGCGACGGCGACAGCAAGGCCTTCACGCATGTGTCCAGCCTTGACCTGTACGACAAGGACATCCACAAGGAGGATTGCGTCAATCACGTAGCGAAGAGGATGTATGCAGGTCTGGAGAAACTCAAGAAAACAAAAAAAGGACTGGGAGGCAAAGGAAAGCTGACCAACGTAGTGATGAAAAAGCTGACGAACTACTATGCTTGCGCCTTGAAGGACTACGCGCCTGATGTCGTGAAGATGCAGCGAGCCATCTTTGCCAGCCTGTTCCACACTTACTCCACAGACGAGGAGCCCCGTCACGTGGGCTGTCCAGATGGCGAGGATTCGTGGTGCCATTATAACCGCCACAAGGCCCTTGAAGCAGCAGGGAAGCCTTCGAAACCACGACCACACAGACCAGCATTCTCCAAAGACGTTGCAAGAGAGCTTGTTCCAGTGTACAACCGGCTGTCGCGGAAGGAGTTGCTCTTCCGATGCTCCCGCATGATGACACAAAATGCGAACGAGTCTTTTAACGCCCTTATTTGGAAGCGATGCCCCAAGACAGAGTTCGCCTCCTTGCGAACTGTCGAGACAGCTGTCGCCCTAGCTGTGCTCGAGTTTAACCTTGGACCTAAAGGTTTCGAAAGGACTTTCCAGGAGATGGGCATCACCCCAGGAAGCCACCAGGAGAAGCATGCCCACAAGGCGACTCTGGGGAAGATCGTGAAGGCCAGAGTGAAGGCACAGGACGCATCAAAGCTCGCACACAAAAGACGGAAGCTGGAGGCTATTGCCAGGGAGCAACAGAGCCTGGAGGTCGAAGGTGCCACATATGCCCCAGGCGGATTTTGAGAAGCAAGCCACAAGCTGCTGCCAGCAAGCAATGCGCCCATGAAGTTGAAGGTGCCACCAACAACTCGGTTGGATTTCAAGTTTCTGGCATTGTCCGAAAATAAAAACAGAAGTTGAAACTTTAATCACATTTTTCACAGTTTCACTTTTTGGCAGGAATTCTTGTTTTAAGAAAGCTATCGTTTGACATTCTGAATACAGAGGGACATCATTCAAGGTTCTCTGGGACTGAAATTTTCTAAGGAACAAGATAGACTACTTCACAGTTCAAAAAAATCTATTCCTTTATAAAAAAAAAAAAAAATCGAAACACAAAAATTTTAGAATTTTTTTTTAATTTTGGGATGATGTTATTTTTATCATAATTAAATATTTTGCAATTTATTTTTAATCTAGGTTGCACTGTGGGTATTGTTCTTCACATTAAAGCAAGAAGTTTGCCACCAGCTAATATTATTTTTCTACGATAGACTTCTTAGTGAAGTCTCTTTTTGCGAAGTGCGAGGACTGTAGAATACTGTAAAGTTGACCGATAATGCTCAAACTTGGCAGATTATCCTTCCTCATAGTGCTTAAATAACCCTAAAAATTTGAATCGAATTGGGTGAAGGGTTCAAAAGTTGACCCTCCCAGGCCATATCCCCCTTAAGAGAAAGGAGATTTGGGCGGAAACTGTATGGCTCTTTGAAGAGAGATGGATTTTCGTATTATCAGAAATTCGGTGTACTTCAGGAATACAGTCGCCGACCGATAGTTCGGACTGGCTTGATATTTCGGACTGGCTTGATATTTCGGACTGGCTTGATATTTCGGACAGGCTTGATGTTTCGGACTGGCTTGATATTTCGGACTGGCTTGATATTTCGGACTGGCTTGATATTTCGGACTGGCTTGATATTTCGGACTGGGCTTGATATTTCGGACTGGCTTGATATTTCGGACTGGCTTGATATTTCGGACTTGCTTGATATTTCGGACTTGCTTGATATTTCGGACTTGCTTGATATTTCGTACTTGCTTGATATTTCGGACATAAAGGAGGAAGCGTGACCTATCCAATAGAAATTAGGCATATTCACGATTGATTTTTCATACATTTTGAAGTCCGAAAGATTGTCGCAGTGATCATCGAAAACGCTACCGAGAACCCCCTTTAGATTCTATGTTGCTGTGGTAGTATGCCATCTGTACATCAGATGGCCCTTGGAGCTATGGTGCGGCATTGTTACAAGATGGCACCACTGGCCCGACAACGGCACGTGCTGACTCTGGATGCATGAACACATTGTAAATACCGTAATATCCCGAGTCATCGCCCATCCCCGAGTCATCGCCCACCCCAATTTTTGGGCCAATATCGATTACTAAAAAAACACGAGTCATCTCCACCCCTTCAAATACCCCAACGCGGACTCCGCGATCTGCAAACACTCATCCTACCCAAATGGCGCGGCCGCGGACCGCACAGTTGGAGGACGTCCGTGACAAAGTAAAACGGAGAGAAAGGCCCTCTCTTTGCTTACGCATTTTTCGCGTGAGCGACTCCGAAGTGGTAGTGTATCCATGCGAAAAGAAAACGATGAAGATAACAAAATAAAAGTGTCTGTACACGAAAATATCGATCAGACAAAAAAAAAAAAAAAAAGAATCGGAAAGATAACACAAGCATTAACCCAGTCAGGAATCGCGGGAGTAAGCGTACGCCCCATATTTTGGGATGTAGCCGCGGGTGTAAGGTCGAAGTCTGCCTTCGCCGAAGTAAGGTCGCCGCGAACCCCGCTCCTTCTCCCCGCACGTCGCGACCGCGGTTGTGCAATGTTTTAGACAGACGCAACAGGTAAATAAAGCTTTTCTGGAACGCCCTACACAGACGTTAGTACGCGTCCCAAACCCTATTAGATAGCACGCCGCGTGCACGGGCGCACGCATGTACGCAAAAAACAAAGAAGTTGCCGCGAGAGCTTGTGGATTGACAAGGCGCCCGACTCTTGCCCGACGCCAAAGTATTTGCCGCGTGATCGCCGGCTTTTCACTTTCCCAGCATCGCTCTTCCTCGCTTCTTTGGTCCGCTCGCTCGTTAAGCCTGGTTGGTTTTTCTATTTTCTTGCAAAATTTTCTTTCTTTTCTTCTCTTTTTTTTTTTTTTTACTAACTAGGAGAACATAGTGGTGACGTGTTTTCACGGAACAAACGTTCATGCTCTATGCAGATCGGTGGCGTTCCTAGCGCGTATGCAAGCAACGGACTTCGCGGTAGTAAAACATTCTTTCGTGAGCATTTTTTCTATAAAACAATAAAACTAAATCGAGTTTTGAGTTTAATGTATCTGTTGCGTAGCAGCACTTGATACGGAGAGAAAACTGGGCGGCTTTCTCCGCTTTTATTAACTCTTGTGTGCCACCCACCGAGACATGGCCCACCCCACTTTTTCTATGAATTTCAGGCGGCAGGGGGTGGGCGATGACTCGGGATATTACGGTAGTCTTAATCGAAACTCCGAGGTGGCTTGACGTCCTTTCCGTTAATCGGTGGGCCCGCTGGCTCTCGATTCACTGACATCTTGCATCCGGCGCGCCACACAGTGTTAGCCTTTCAGCATCCATTTTAGGCCTTCCCGGGCGCTGTCTTTATCGTAGCTTTTCCTGTCTTTGCTGTATTATGCGGATGATTTTCTGGTCCTTGCGAAGTCCGTAAAATTGGTCGGCAACTGTAATTGAAGAATGTTATTTTGTTCGGGTTGTATTTTTTGGAGCTAGTGATGTGGAGCTCTGAATTCGTGCCCGAAGTAAGCTCGTTTCCTCCTTTGCAGACGGACCACGGACTGCAAGCCCTGCAGGAGATCCGCGCTGTGTTGCTGGAAGGGGACGTGTCTTCCTTCGAAGTGATCCACAGCGGCCTCGTGAGCCGTCTGCTCAGCTTCCTCACCATGGCCAACTGCCATCGAGACGACCGGCTCCGCACCTTCCTTCAAGTGTTCCTTCACCACCCCAGGTGGGAGCCAATGGGAAGCTTCTCGGCACGCCTGGTCGAGTGTGGCGTCGACTGATTTGTCGCCCGCCCACTTGCCGTGTTCTGGAGGGACTCTGAGGGCGCCCCGGTTCTGCAAGGATTAGAGGCGGGCCGGGACGGTTTGGATCGTTATCGTTGACGCATGCCAGATGATTGTCAGCTGCTCAGTTAACAAGCTTTGCAGTTCACCTACATAGTTTGTGGTGTGAGGGCAGCATCCCAGAATTTGGTCTGTAAGAGCATGAAACAGGTTGAGCGGCTGATAGCATGGTGCCGTGGTATGTGGCTGCATAACCGTCGCCATTAGCCCAGGAAAGTGAGTCGAGAGAGGCAAATGTTGGTCGCTGGTGACAACGCGCTTGGCACACTTCTGCCAAAGTGTTTGCAACTTGTCTACACGAGGGCAATTTTCAACTTGATCTTTTAGGAAAGCGAGATGCAGGCAAATATGGTGATCCTCGCGATCGCAATCTTTTCTCTTCTGGTTGTCTATTTCAGCTCAATCGAAATTCTTTGTTTGTGCATAGTGCCAGTTGGGGCTGCATCCTGAGTACATTTTATAAGAGGTCTTGTGAGTCTTTATAAGGCGACGGCCTTGTGTCCTATTGAGCGAAAAGCGGCGTAAATGGCCATAAAAATAGGATTGGGCAGCACGCGCCGCTCAATTGTATGCTCGCAGATGACACTGCCCTTGGCGTGCTGTCTCTTGGGGTCGTCCCAAACCTCTAGGGCGAGCCTTACTTGTCCATTACGGGACAAGCGGCGGTATGGTGCCCGTAAGATGGCCACATCATGCGTCATCATTCATGTGCCACTCTTGCTCAAATGCGGAGCGTGATATCACCGCCGGAGCTGCAGTGTGCAGAAGGTGCTCTTCGGACTTCAGTGGCTGCCCACGCAAATACGCCACAGCCTCCTAAGTATCCTCCTCTAGCGTCGTTCTAGACGTCGTCCTCTAGCACCATTCTCGACGTTGTCCTTAAAGGGATACTACAGCGAAATTTCGCCGCTGAGTTTTGGTCTATAATGTTCAAAGGAGCACTATCACATCGGACAGACCAATCTATTGTTAAAAAAAAAGACACGAAAAGGAATTATAAAACAAATTAAACATTTAGCTAGAGAGCGCTTCGGTGGATGTCTCAAAAGCCTAGTTTGTAATGCCCGTCAATTAACCTTGACATGTGACGATAACTGTCTCGCCTAGAACCATACATTCTTTGAACCTGACGTCATCCCGACAACTCTACGCCCAGCACAAGAAAAGTGGGGAGGGAGGAACTTCCCACTCAACGGGACTCTTGTGTGTGTCCCAGGCGTCGCTATTCTCCCTTCACAAGATTATAAAAGATTAACCCATCACTCGAAATTCACAGAAAAGCAGCTTTTCGGTTAGTTGCGGTGGCCCAATCTCTGGTGTGCTTCGACTGCTTCGGTGGCTGGAACGGCTAGGGCAGCCTGACGACGTCAGCCTCGCCGCAGCTTTGCTCATCCCAAGACAAACTATGTCACGATTGCGCCGAATGTGATGTGTTCTCCGCTGGCTGCTCTCCGAGCGCTTGCCGGAGTGGGCCGTTTATAACGAAAAATAAAGCCATCGGGCTCAAAATAGAAACGTGCAGTTGTCGTTTACGAATATGGTGGATCATATTCAGCCTATTTCTGAACACCGACGGGTATATTTCAAACTTTGTTGAAGCATCCCTTTACGGTCGTCCTAGAAGTCGTCCTAGACATCATTCTTGATGTCGTCCTGTGGGACGTCATCCTCAACGTTGTCCTATACGCCGTTATCTTTGAGGTTGTTCGAGAGATTGTCCTTGACGTCGTCCTAGACGCTGTCCTTTGCGCCATCCTCGACATCGTCCTAGACGTTGTCCTTGGCACCATACTTGGCATCGATCTCAGGACGTCGTCTATACGTCATCCTAAACTTTAATACGTGCAGAAACATTACTCAAACATTTCTCCTGCAGGACTACAGTAAACTTTCGTTGGCCGGGCAACCAGACCGATCTGGCAACAAGAGAAAATAAAAAAAGGAAAAGAGAACTCTTGCTTTCCGGTGCCAAGATGGAGCGCACATGATGCTACAGAAAATGCTGAGAGCATGCCCTGGCTCGTGCGTGCCCGACCACGTGCTATGTTCTCCGCGCTACTCCATGCTAGATTGGTTGCGCTGGCTCGTGTCATTGGAGACAGTCCATCTCAACGGCGTAGAGGAGCAGGCGCATATTTGCGCACGTTCGGCTTTGCAGCAGAGGGCCCGTGTTTCGCCGTACGTTGGTGGTTTTTCTGCTGTGGTGCCGTGCAATGTGAGCCCGCGCGCATTCGCTCGGGACGAATTATCCGATGCGGAGTCTTCCAGAGTTCGAACTTTAGAACTTTTCCTCCCATAGAAATGTATGGGCGCTCGCCGGGACTTTTGAACACGATCGAATTAAACGAAAAGTCAAATTAACCGAGGTCGAACTAACGAAAATTTACTGTGTAATGCTTTCGCCTTCCTACACGTGAGCAATCTTGGTGTCCTCCTGTATTTTTTTTTTTTTTTTGCATACAGTTTTGTGTGTACAGACTAAGACGATAGAAATCAATGCTGCTCAAGCGGTAACCTGACAGTCAACAGCAGGACCTGGAAGCTCTGATTATGCAGCATTCGTCTTTAGACCGGTTTTCATCCCTTTTACTATCAATAAAAAATTCCTGGCTTTTTGCTTTGTTTGTTCTTTGCAAAAGAACTCAGGCTACAGCCGATGTGCTGGACACATACCACAGACATTCGTGCTGCACACTAAACATGACATCATGTGACGTCGGTGTCACATGACGTCACGGTGCCACATCGCATAATGGCATCATGGTGACCTCATTGTCTTGTCGTGGTGTCAAGAGACCTCAAGATGTTGCGTGACGTCGTCAAAGTGTGACGCGATTGCCTGTGACATTGTGATGTTTAGCAGAGAAATATCCCAACCACTAAGACCCGGCAGGAAATGCGCACAGGGATCAGCGGCGAGACCCTGCCGATAACTGCTCTTGCCGCAGGACTTCTTGCCCGAAATCTGACCTCCAAAGGCTGACTCCTCGTTCTCCCCTTACGCAGTACAACCCAGACGTGGTCTATGACCAGGTGATCCCTCTGCCGGGGCCACTGAGCGCGCTGGTGCAGAAACTGAATGCCTGCGTGAGTCAGCTGGAGCAGTTCCCGGTCAAGGTGCACGACCTGCCCGGAGCCGTGGGGGGTGGCAGGGGCACCTCCGCCCTCAAGTTCTTCAACACCCACCAGCTCAAGGTGTGCTGCCGTTCCCCAAAGCAGGGCCACAATAGAATTTGAGAATGGCCACTCGCTCTGGTCAGATTTAGGTGTGAAAGCACCTAAATCTGACAAAACCTGAACTGAAAGCACTCTCTCTGGTCAGATTTAGGTGTAGAAAGTAGTGATGGGCCGAACTTTTGCAGAATCGAAAGTTCGGCGCCGAATCTTCGGATTCGGCAAAGCCGAACTTTTGCCGAATTTTTCTAGAGATTCGGCAAAGATTCGGCAAAAATACATTGATGCCAGACTTGCGTTGAAATTCAGTTTTTTCTGACTAAAAAGGTTTTATGTTGTTTTTTTCTTAACTTAAATGCAACATTCTACAAGATAATTGTATCTGTGTCGTTTTTGTGTGTTTACTGGCAATTTTAGAGTGACTTCTTGCAGAAGTGGCGTGACAACGAGGTTGGGTGGCAGTCACGAATCACGCTACGAGAGTTTCGGTTTCGAGGCATTATTAGCGCAAGCCTGCATGTGTGTGTACAGTGTTAAAATGAGGGCAATAACGCTGCTTTCTTGCTTTCTCTGAGACTCGCCGTTCTGTGCGCGAAAACGAATGCAACGGTTGCTGAGCCTTCACCAGAAAAGTTACTACTATTATTGTAAATATGCATGTTTTTCTGTTTGAGTCACTTGACGCCAGCTTTGCATGAAAGTGTGCGTCCCATATTAGCAACGTCTCGTTTTTAACCTTTAAAATGCCAGTCTCTGGTGTTAGGACAAACACGAACGTTTAGGAAGATAGGGAGAGTTAAAAACGTCGGATGCGCAACATCGAACATTATAGTTTTGTGTTTAGTTTTTTGCGCAGATACAGAAAAATCGCGAAATAACGCTGGTTGAAAAAACAATCAATCAACCAATCAATCTTTATTTGCACAAAATAGTAGAACACTGGAAGCGTGCGCGGCTGGCAGAAAGGTTACAAGCCCGTACGCTGAGGCGCCTGCCAACCAACTTTCCGTGAGTTTATGAATAAACACAACACAAAACAGAACACAGGAAGGACAAGATATGGCCATTGGACTCGCAAATTAAGGGCGGCCCACACACTCGCGCAGAGTGCGCAGCGCAGCGGCACACACTACTTCTGAGCCGAAAACAGAATTGTTAAAATTGCGAGGAGTGCTTTAATGTAATTCTCGGCCAATGTTTCAGCTGCCTCGTTGCATCAGTGGTTTCACATACTCAGGGTAATGCGTTTATTTAAACCCTAACAGAACGGCGCAGCGCGATGCACGCTGCGTCGTAGGTTCAGAGAGTCTGAAGAGGCGCCCGGTAACAGCCGTCTCCGTGAACGAAACTTGATCCGTGCGAGCGGGCCTCGGTCGGCGGTTGGACTTCGCACGATAGTTCTTATACGCGTAGTCGCGGTATGTAGCTGAGCGCGCCGCCGGATACTAGCAATATATATCAAGTGGAAATGTCAAATTAAAATCGGGTCATCCAGAATGTACCGCATCATTTGTTACTTGCGCAGTGGACTGCGTAAATTACTGGTCGATCTTCTATTCTCGAGGCAGAAAATATTGAAGAGAACCACACTCGCTCACAAACACAATTACCGTGTTGCCTACTCACTCTACACCTCACCGTAACCACTGGTTGCACTCAACGAGCTTGAGTTGGTTGTACTACGCTGCACCACCGTGCACTGCACGACTGCATGGCGTCCATTTGCAATCCACGGCCCCGTAGCATTCTCGCGCGTGCGCAGACATTTGCCGAATTTTTGCCGAATCTTTGCCGAACTTTCCTTCAAAAGTTCGGCATTTGCCGAACTTTGCCGAATCTGAAGTTCGGCAGATTCGGTCCATCACTAGTAGAAAGTTAGTACAAACGAGCGGTTGCGGTTTTTACAGTGGAGCTGTTCAGGGCTAGTTTCCCGAGGATCGTGTCTCCCCGCAAAGAAATGTCGACACAAAACTCTGGACAGCTACTGCCACCTATGAGTGACGGCGACAACCAGACAACCGGCTTACCGGCCTCGCTCATAGATGGTGGCAACCTTTCCAGCCTTTCCACTCTGGTTTTCACCAGAGTGGAAAGGCTGAATTTCTCTAGGCGTCGTCCTAGATGTCGTCCTTGAGGTCGTCCTAGAAGTCGTGCTTGAGGTCGTTTTATCATAGTACAGCTTCGCTGGTCTTCCTTCTTCACCAGAGTGGGAAGGCAGAAAGTTTTTTTCTGGTTTTTTGCAGAATTGAGGCACTATCATCCACACTTCTAGTGTGGTGCAAAGTGCTTGGTCGGAACAAACCTAAGCGGTAAACTTTGGTGCTTTCCAATACCCCTCTGACTAAAATGTGAGAAAGTGCCGACGTCGCTTTCGTGCTGTCTTGTGCAGCGTGCGCTGCGGTACACTGCAAGCGTTCATGCGTTCATTGTGCGAGTAAGTACGGTATGTGTCTACCCACCGAGACATGGCCCATCCCACTTTTTAATGAATTTCAGGCGGCAGGGGAGTGGGCAATGACTCTGGATATTACGGTAGTAAAGAAAAGTTTGACTCCTCACGCAGTGTTACTCATTTATTCCTTTTATTTGGTGAATTAAGATACTTGTATGCACATTTCATATAAGTTATTCCTTATTTTACTAAAACATGGTTGTTTCAAACTTAGAGCATATTTTTCCTCTGACTGCCAAGTCTGGTGAGAACTACTTTATGCAACTTCATACCTGCCAAGTTTCCCGTATTACCCGGGAGACTCCCGAATTTCGATAAGTTTGTATGGTTGTATGATTGACAAAAATCTCCCGGAAAACATAAATACCCCCTCACTCCCACACTTCAAGAATTAGTTTTTGCCATGACTGCAGATGGCTGCAATCCCATGAGCATTAGTAGTGCAATATATAAATGTAATGAAGTTGTCTTCATGCAAATTCGTTGTCAATAGTTCTTTTTAAAACAGCAGCTACCCCCCCCCCCTCCCCCTTGCTTAGAAATTCTCCCGGATTTGGTTTCTCGAAACTTGGCAGGTATGCAACTTGTCAACTATGCATATGACTTGCTTTTTGCTCGAGGCAACTGAAGGGTGTCCGTGTGGGTGTACAGTGCAATCTCCAGCGGCATCCGTCGTGCTCAAACCTGCGGCAGTGGCGAGGGGGACCCGTCAAGATAGACCCCCTGGCGCTTGTGCAAGCCATCGAGCGCTACCTGGTCATCCGTGGCTACGGACGCATACGGGTCAGTGCTCGTGCAATCGGCTCGATCGTTCTGCATCCCGGTTTTTGTTTTAATGCGAATAGCATTCTTTGGATACTTCACGCACTTTTCGTCTATGTATCTATCTATCTATCTATCTATCTATCTGGCTATCTAACCTCTTACGCCGCGGGTCGATAAATAAATAAAAAAGACCGGCGCCGGCTGGGATTCGAACCGTTGACCCTTTGATCAGCAGGCAGACGCGCTAACCACAGAGCTATGAAGGCAGTCATTCACCGCACTCTAAACATTTGTTTATATCTTTACCATAGGACGCGCTTGCAGCGCTGTCACAGCTACCGGTGCGCGCGCGTTCCATGCACGAGGGCTAGCTCACCCTCTCCCGCGCTCACCCTCTCCCTCTAGCTCACCCTCTCCCGTGCTCGGGAGACCTCTATACTTCGTTTCAGCTTGGGTCCAGACGCAGCCGATGCTACAAGCGCGAGCTCCGGGCTTCCAGCGTCCCTGCCAAGCACGCGCGCTCGTGCAGTACAGGCACTGTTCAGGGCCACACGCTCGTGCTTGTAGCATCGGCTGCGTTTGGACCCAAGCTGAAACGAAGTATAGCTCAGCCTCACGAGAGCGGAATGAGCCCTCGTGCATGGAACGCGCGCGCACCGGTAGCTGTGACAGCGCTGTAAAGTGCGTCCTATGGTAAAGATATAAACAACCGTTTAGAGTACCGTTGGTTGAGACTAGCTGAGACGCCAGAAAGTCTGGTCGGTACCATTTTGAGTGTTTGTGCGTATGGCGCGTGCTTTGCTCGCCTTCCTAAGTGACACAAACGCACGTGCTGGGCTGCGGAGATCGTGCGCAGGGCTGTGAAAGTGTCAACAAATTTAGAATCGCCTCAAGAGTGGGCTGGCGTATCTAGAGTGTGCCGGCCACCTGACGAACGCGCATAACTCCGCACCGTTTGATGCTATTCGCATTAACGTAGATAATCATTCCCAAAGGATGGGTTCTGCTGATTTTTTTCCTGGCAGTCCGGTGCTTGGCGGGGCTCTTTCACTTGCAAGTACTTCTAAGGGCCGTGCATGTCCTTAGGCATCTGGTTTTTGCATGTACTCACATTGTTTGTAAGTGTTTGATTGTGCAGGGAATTTGTTAATGCTTTATACTGTGAAATGCCTCTTGAACAAGCTTCAGTTGAACAAGCTAGAAACTTTCATAAAATTCCACAGCAAAACCCCTCTTTACATTCGGTTGAGTGATCCTTTGCTTGTTCAGCTGGAGTATGTTTGGGTGTTTGTAGGTGAGGTGCTGTACTTGTGTGCAAGCTTGACAGTCCTTCTATAAATGGGTTTGTAATGGTGGTTCCTGCAGGACGAAGACGACGGTGGCAGCGACGAGGAAAACTCCGACGAAGACATTGACGACACCATGGTAGGTGGGCCCAGTCGGGGGCCGTCCGCTTCTCGAGCTTCCCTTCCTGCATTGATTTGCGTTGCTCAACTGTAGCATCGTCTTTATGTTCTGATGCTAGTTTAATAGATCAATATGAGTAATATCTAGGGGGTGCAAATATTGAAATTTTCGAGAATTAATATCAGAAAACTAAATAGCTTCAAATATTGAGTATGTTACGAATATGTGTGCACCATTAGGAAATGACAAAAGAAAATATGCAAATACTTTCTTTATCACCTTCAAACCCGAAAATGATAACAATTCAAATAAATGGTACAGGCAGCATATAAACGATGCAAGTGGTAACACTGCTATTATAGCTTGACTAGTAATCGCCTGTCAACTGTACATGAAAGCAGGCGAAAGGTGCAACTGAGAAGTTGTGCAAATTGACAAAATTAAGAGTGTACAAAACGGCACATGTCTAGATAGCATGTAAAAATGCAACCTGTAATGTCGTCACACAAACAACTGGTAGTTACCTTTTTTGACAAAAATAATTGAAATTGCCCTTGAGTAGCTAGCAAGTTAGATACCGGCTGCTAATGCAATTATTGCAAATTATCATGCAAGAAAATTGTTCCACATGTTCAGTACATAAGCGGTCCCTTTCCGCAGTGGCAGCTGCTTTGGTAGCACAAAATGCCATTGCTCCTGCAGCAGAACATATAAGGTCACTAAAAAAGTGACTCACAATGCAGGCTTGGCAAAACAAAAACTACTCCTTCGTCATGAGCTATAATACATAGTGTTTGCACGATTCTTAACGACCACTTTTTTCGCCAAAATCGGTGGCCAAAATTACATGCGAGTTACAATCAATACCAAAAACCAAAACTTCAAAGAAAATGCAATACTCGATATAAGGTGGCTAGACCCATCCCCACCGTGACCGTTTGTTGACATTCACCATTTTGGTATCCATACCGCGGGCATTCTTTCGCATCTACGGACTCATGTGTACCGTTTTAAGGTAGAAAAACAAAAGAAATTCCACTAGGCGACTTGATTTAAACGGAAAGCTGGCGGAAAAAGATAACAATGGAGCAGCACTGCGTGGCCTCACAATCCCAGCGGCCCGATAAGCTTGCAAAGTGTTTGGAAGACTACCCTCCCAGAGGTGATGGTTGCGCACAGGTCGTACAAGCACAGGAAGCGCAGCACCTAAAACGTTTCAGATGAAAACAAGGATTACCTCCGGACAGCGAAGAACCATCGTCGGTTTTACAGCGAAGCTGTTTATGGCTAGGGTTCTGTGGATTTTTTGTGTGAAGTGACTAAAAACTATGCTCGCACCGCCGCACGCGCAAGCCTTGCTTGTGCAAAAGATTCAATGTAAATAACCCGAATAGCGTTGACGAACGCACATGAAAGGTGCCATTTGTTTTAGGCTTTTGCTTTAGAACAGTTACTGCTGCAGACGCCGGCGCGTGCGGCGCGTGGAATACCATTCCCTGCATTCTTCTTGATGCTTGGGTAATTTAGCAGTAGGTCTATTCAGTAGAATAGGCACCATTTTCAAGATCAGTAGACTCTCAGGTAGGTAATAAAAGTTTCTCAAAAGTTTGCCGCCGTGCGACTCGTGTCGGCCATGTCAACGCTCACACTGCCCTTTCTTTGTCGTCGTTCCAAGCGCTTGCGTGTGTAGTTTCCTTTCCTTCCGCTCTCCCGGGGTGGCGGTCCTGTCGCGCATCTAGTTTCCTCTGGCTCCTCGGGGCGGCAATAGTCGTCCACGCGAAATAATGACCACTGATCAAAACAATAAATGTGTGTGCGTACCTTTCGTCACGGTGACCACCTATCAAGACAATAAATGCGCTCGTACATTTGTTCGAAATTCTGTGTCGTGTGTTAAACAGCTTCGCTGCTCATCCACCTTCACAGAGGGGAATGGCTCATGATTTTATATTTTTGCCTATAAAGAGTCAGTTTTTGAGAGACGAGCGGAGGAAAGTCGTACCTCAAGCCGTGTCCCGCTCTTCCCCAGGCGGCCATGATGATCAACCAGGGCCAGGCACGGCACAAGCTGCAGTTCCTGATGGGGGACCACCCGCTGCCGTACGGCATGACGGTGTACCAGGCCATCCGGCAGTACAGCGGGGCCAGCCCTGACGGGCACGAGACGGACACCGACTCGGAGAACCCCATGGGCTACGCCAACATCTGGGTCCAGACCCACACCATCTGGTGCGCGCTTCCTTTTTGCCCCCTCCCGTTCCTTCTTTTTCCAAACGTCGCAAGCGGGGTTTTTGCCTTTTCGGGGTTAATTTTTTCCCAATGCAGTCTTTTGGTGTCACTTTTTAATGTCAAGTGAAAAAAAGCATTTGTTGGGGCCGGCGTTGAAGGAAGCAGCACAAGGGCGTAACGGCTTTACGGGCAGTTCGGTGCGGGCTGTGTCCCGGGGCAACACAAAATAAGGTGGTAAATAAAGATTTTTCTTCAAGGATCCAGTTCGGGGCGTTTTCTTTTTCCTCTACTTCTATAAAGTTAGTTTAAGAGTTTCTCTTTGGTGCTTACTGGCGTACGGAAGCCAAAAGGTCACGAGCGGTCTCTTGACTTCGTCCAAGTGCCGCCCTGAAGCAAACCTCAAGGTTCCTATATTAGGGTGCAGGAAGTCTTAACCGAAATCCATTTCTTCTCGTGTTCTCTATAGTTATGAGATCCCATTCGCTAACTCTCATCTGCACCTGCTGTTGAACCATGCAAGATTGTGTCTTGTTTTTCGCAGGAGGGAAGCTGCCCTCGAAATTTCACGAAGCAAAAAAGCACTGCTAAAATACACCTTTCACGAAAATGTAAGATCGCCCCGCGCACGCGCCAATCATTTTGGTTGATTCTAGAGTGAGCCCGAGTATCGAAGCTGCCCTATACTATTGAGGCAGTAGGGATTCTTTGGGGGCTTCACTGTCGGTGCTGGGGTGCTTGGCTGATGTGTGTGGTGTTTCATGACTTGCAGGTACCGGCCCGTGCCGGAGGACGACCGCAGTGGGACCCCCTCGGGCTCCTCTGGACGGGGGGGCCAGAGCTCCTCCTCGGCCCCGGGGCTCTCTAGTCGCCGCAACAAGAGCTCCTCGGGCTCCAAGTCCATGGCCAAGAAGAAGGACGACCTCTGGAACGGTGAGGGTCCGCCCTGCGTCCTTGCCTCGATGGGACTCATTTTGGTGTGGTCTCGACGAGCTCTTGCACTCGGACATAACGCCCGCACGTGTGGCGGCAGTGTCACATTGGCAAAAGATGGGACCGACACGACCAGCAGCGTTACACGTGCTGTGGCTGCGCCGACGCGGAGATGGAACATGTTTCACCTTCGTGCATGTCGTGCCGAGCTGTTGGACCAGAATGCATTGCATGCCCGAGACTGCAAAGGCAGTAACAGATACCCTTTCAAAGTACTATGGACAAAAGTGCCAATGTTGTGTTTGGGCAAACAGTACATTCCAAGCCATTAAACCGGCACTCGGTTATTGTGCATTGTGTCAGACCTGCCTGCAGTTTGATTTTAAAGTTGTGAAAGGGCCATGTTCTCACAGCGCGGGGGGAATGCGTTTCTGGTGCAGAGGGTGTGGTGCCCGAGACGGTATCCCTGCTGCACCAGCACCTGAGTGCCACCCTGCCGGAGTCTGTAACCATCCAGGACGCCTCCCTCCAGGTGATCACCCTGCTCAGGGTGGTCTACGCCCTCTCCCAGCACTGGGGGCACCTATACGAGGTGGGTGTTTCGCTGAGTCGTCAAATCCTTCTACAGACAGAACCTGCCACATTCCAATGTGGTCATACAACCGTGCGTGCACCACTGCACATGGTGTTACTTGCTCTTTCAGAAAATGAGGGATTAAGGCTCTCATTTTAATGCGAATAGCATTCTTTGGCTACTTCACGCACTTTTCGTCTATGTATCTATCTATCTGGCTATCTAACCTCTTACGCCGCGGGTCGATAAATAAATAAAAAAGACCGGCGCCGGCTGGGATTCGAACCGTTGACCCTTTGATCAGCAGGCAGACGCGCTAACCACAGAGCTATGAAGGCAGTCATTCAACGCACTCTAATCGGTTGTTTATATCTTTACCATAGGACGCGCTTTACAGCGCTGTCACAGCTACCGGTGCGCGCGCGTTCCATGCACGAGGGCTCATTCCGCTCTCGTGAGGCTGAGCACCGGCCGCTAGCTCACCCTCTCCCGCGCTCGGGAGAGGGTGATGTAGCGGCTGTGCTCTGCCTCACGAGGCGGAATGACCTCGTGCATAGGCACTGCGCACGCACCGGCTAACTGTGACAGCGCTGTAAACGCGTCTATGGTAAGATATAAACAACCATTTAAATACCGTTGGTTGAGACTAGCTGAAACGCCAGAAAGTCTGGTCGGTACCATTTTGAGTGTTTGTGCGTATGGCGCGTGCTTTGCTCGCCTTCCTAAGTGACACAAACGCACGTGCTGGGCTGCGGAGATCGTGCGCAGGGCTGTGAAAGTGTCAACAAATTTAGAATCGCCTCAAGAGTGGGCTGGCGTATCTAGAGTGTGCCGGCCACCTGACGAACAGCGCATAACTCCGCACCGTTTGATGCTATTCGCATTAACGTAGATAATCATTCCCAAAGGATGGGTTCTGCTGATTTTTTCTATCTGCTCGTGCTTTCTACTAGCGCCCGATCGATGTCTGGTTGTAGTAAACCGTGCTTCCCTGTTCATGCTCTCGAATCACTGCTTTAAAAGTTTTGCACTACAATTGCGCTTTGGCACCAGTTCGTATAAGCTTGAGGTACCTGGTGCCCACCTAACTTTGCAGCAAGCCTGTGTTTCCTGTCCTCATCTATGCGCATGAAACTCGCGTTTGCCTTTTCCGTTTCTTTTTTTTAAATATATTTGATCTCTGTACGTATTGGCGCTGATGACTTGTTGGAACCAGGGTGGACAAAAATAATGATTAAAAAATCAGCAGAACCCATCCTTTGGGAATGATTATCTACGTTAATGCGAATAGCATCAAACGGTGCGGAGTTATGCGCGTTCGTCAGGTGGCCGGCACACTCTAGATACGCCAGCCCACTCTTGAGGCGATTCTAAATTTGTTGACACTTTCACAGCCCTGCGCACGATCTCCGCAGCCCAGCACGTGCGTTTGTGTCACTTAGGAAGCGAGCAAAGCACGCGCCATACGCACAAACACTCAAAATGGTACCGACCAGACTTTCTGGCGTCTCAGCTAGTCTCAACCAACGGGAGAGGGTGAGCACGGCCGCTAGCTCACCCTCTCCCGCGCTCGGGAGAGGGTGATGTAGCGGCCGTGCTCACCCTCACGAGAGCGGAATGAGCCCTCGTGCATGGAACGCGCGCGCACCGGTAGCTGTGACAGCGCTGTAAAGCGCGTCCTATGGTAAAGATATAAACAACCGATTAGAGTGCGTTGAATGACTGCCTTCATAGCTCTGTGGTTAGCGCGTCTGCCTGCTGATCAAAGGGTCAACGGTTCGAATCCCAGCCGGCGCCGGTCTTTTTTATTTATTTATCGACCCACGGCGTAAGAGGTTAGATAGCCAGATAGATAGATAGATAGATAGATACATAGACGAAAAGTGCGTGAAAGTATCCAAGAATGCTATTCGCATTAAAAAATCAGCAGAACCCATCCTTTGGGAATGATTATCTACGTTAATGCGAATAGCATCAAACGGTGCGGAGTTATGCGCGTTCGTCAGGTAGCCGGCACACTCTAGATACGCCAGCCCACTCTTGAGGCGATTCTAAATTTGTTGACACTTTCACAGCCCTGCGCACGATCTCCGCAGCCCAGCACGTGCGTTTGTGTCACTTAGGAAGGCGAGCAAAGCACGCGCCATACGCTACAAACACTCAAAATGGTACCGACCAGACTTTCTGGCGTCTCAGCTAGTCTCAACCAACGGTACTCTAAACGGTTGTTTATATCTTTACCATAGGACGCGCTTTACAGCGCTGTCACAGCTACCGGTGCGCGCGCGTTCCATGCACGAGGGCTCATTCCGCTCTCGTGAGGCTGAGCCTAGAGCGTCTCCCGAGCGCGGGAGAGGGTGAGCTAGAGGAGAGGGTGAGCGCGGAGAGGGTGAGCTAGCCCTCGTGCATGGAGCGCGCGCACCGGTAGCTGTGACAGCGCTGTAAGCGCGTCCTATGGTAAAGATATAAACAAATGTTTAGAGTGCGGTGAATGACTGCCTTCATAGCTCTGTGGTTAGCGCGTCTGCCTGCTGATCAAAGGGTCAACGGTTCGAATCCCAGCCGGCGCCGGTCTTTTTTATTTATTTATCGACCCGCGGCGTAAGAGGTTAGATAGCCAGATAGATAGATAGATAGATAGATAGATAGATACATAGACGAAAAGTGCGTGAAGTATCCAAAGAATGCTATTCGCATTAAAAGAAAAATCTGATTTATGTGATTTATATCAGATTTTTATGATTTAAATTTCTGATAAGCTGCTCTAACAATTTCTGTTCCTAATCCGCTCCAAACTGTAGACTTTTGTGCTTCGAAGTTGCTCCATAATGCACAAATTGCTGCTCCAAAACGAGAATTTTGTGCTCCTAAGCTGCTCCAAAATCCAGATTTTCTGCTCCAAAAATTGCTCCAAAACCTCTTTCACCTGTCTCTCCCCTGCAAGTAGTTCGATATAGCAAAAACCATTTACAACGACTCTCCACGATGCGTTTGTTGTAAGGCGAGGCTTCTTTTTCTTTATTATCTTTTCACCTCCGCCTTGTAACAATGCGCTTAAAAGGTTTTATTTTTTTTTTTTTGCATGCGTGCAGTTTTTTTTTTTTTAGCTTATGTCCCTTTCTGAATTGCTTCTCTTTGTGAGCAAACGCTTTGGGATGAAAATATTTTTTTCGGTGCGTGCGTGCAGAGTGCATTTTTTAGCTTTATCTTCTTCTGAGTCGCTTCTCTTCGCTCAATTTTGTTCGCAACTTGAGCTTTTGGAAGTTTTCTTTCCTACTTCTTTTTTGGGCGAAGGATCAGGCTAGAAAAGGATTGTTTGCGCGTTTTTGGAAGCCTTCCCGGGGAGAAAAAGTTCGGTATAGCCAATATGTTGTTCGTAATAAAAAGTACTTTTAGGGGCGAAGCTCCTTAGGGGCTAGCCATGTCCGTATGTCCGTCCGCCGTCGGCCAGCGTCGGGTGCTCGTGCTTCTGCTCGAGAGATCACGTGCTCACGAGCACGTGAGCACATGTTCACGTGCTCGTATAAAGAAGAAAAAAAAAAAGTTGAAAAAAAAGTTATGAAAAAAGAAAAAAAAAGAGTAGGGGTTCTGAGATGCCATCCCATCTGTCTGCTTAAAAGAAGAAAAAGAAGAAAACCACACATTCTCCTACTGCCATGAATGAAAAGGACCGAAAAGCTCGGCATGCAGCGCCTCAGCGTCTACGTAGACAGCAAGCTGCTCCGGAGACCAGGGCGCGAGAAGCTGCTGCACAGCGTCAAAAACGCCAAGCGGACCCGGAGTTGAGAGCTCGGGAAGCGGCGGCAAAGCGTCAACGCCGACAGCAAGCAGCAATGCCTATGACCAAAATCAGTATCATCAGCACCACCCGAGCTTCGCCCCAATCAACATCATTCATCACGTGGAGATGCGGTCATTTTTTTACATGCTTTTTTAATTAAATTTTTCGCGAGTTCGATATCGACAATAATTTGCTGTACGTGGGTTCGCTCTAAACGGGTTTCACTGTATATTTTGGGGCTATATATTTATGAATGTGGAAACAGCCACAAACATTTAGAAACTACTGTTTTAGAAAAGTTTGTCTCTCCCACTTTCCCAGAAAATGTAACCTTGCCACCTCCGTTTTTCTTTCGGATAATAGTTTCTGGTCTCGATTTCCCACGAGGGCTTCTCCTAATCTCGTTCTGCAGTGCTGTTGGACGTGTTCCGGCAGGTGTCACCACCCAGGCGGTACTCCGCTGATACATGTGCCACTATAAGACCTAATCCTTGTCTACCAAAGTTAAAGGATAACCTTTTGTTATTAAAAACGTTGCCTAGGTGTCGCAAGCCGCCATTTCGTTTAGAGGGTTCGGCGGCGTTCATGCATTCGTCCAAAATCCCTCGACCTTTCGTGCAGCTTCATTCGTACCTGCCCGCCCTCCCGAGGGCCGAGTTTGTCAACAGCAAGCTGACTGCCAAAGCGAATCGACAACTACAGGACCCCCTGGCCATCATGACCGGAAACATCCCGTCGTGGCTCACCCAGGTGGCCTACGCCTGGTGAGGCACATCTTCACTCTCGCCGCATTTGCATTGTCACATTGCGCAGGCTCTTTGATGCGTTGGCCACCTCGATGGCTTCGAGGTAAAGCGCTAGCCTACGGATCTCCAGTTGGCGGGTTGGAATCTCGGCCGAGGTGCCCACGATCTGACTGTTAGGGTCATAGCGGAGAATTAACCGAGATGTCGGTTGCAGGTCGCATCTCCGGGTAGTCGAAATTAATCCTGTCCTTTTTTTTGGGGGGAGGGGGAGGGAGGAGGGGGGGATGGGGAGGGGGAGGGGAGGGAGGGAAGGGAGGGGAGGGAGGGAGGAACGAGGAGGAGGAGGGGGCGGGAGGGGGAGAGAGAGGGGGAGGGAGGGAGGGAGGGAGGAGGGAGGGAGAGGGAGGAGGGAGTTATGCCAGACGCCCTTTGTTGGTTTGGCACGTAAGACCCACAAATTTTATTTCTTTATTATGTTCGCTAGTCCTTGCATCGTCGCAGTACGCTGGCTCTCTGATATCCTTACTTGTTCCTTACCGCATATATACCATGTTTGCAACTTGGCATCTACATTCTTCAACCTTGCTTTGCTATATTGGTTGCTACTAATGAAGGTATCTTTTCTAGGAGCTGAGTTCCAGGGAATGTTAATGCTTAATTTGGTTATTTGCTATGCGGAGCACTAAGTTGATCTGCTTCTTTGGCAGGGGTTGTGTTGATGTCAGAACACCGAGCTCTGATTGGCTCTGATAGGATAGGGGTAGACCTCAAGGCAGCCTACCTTGAGGTCTATCCACTGTCCTTTAATCGAGCCAGTCAGAGCTCAGCGTTCTGGTGTCGCCATAACCCCTGCAAAAGAAGACAAACTTGCACTCTGCATAGGTAGTTAAGATATATTTTGCCAAATTATCTAAAAATTTTGAAGCACTGTGTTCACTAAGATCTGCATTGTCTAATGACATTGTTTTATAATACTGTAAACAAACTATATTTTGTAATGAGCTAGCTTTAATGCATTATCTGAATAGAACACTAAAATAATTGATCATAAGTATAGTTCTCCGTGACAGTGTCCAATGACCGGCGTATCCTCGATTGCAATAGTTTGTCCCGCAAAGTATTCCCAAGAGCAGTATTTTTATTACTGTAAATCTGTTTCTGAAGCATGGATGTCGGGAACCCCTTTGGGATTGGCCGAAGTGATAAAGGACCCCATGCCAGTGGGAGTATAAAATAAGACAACTAATGGCAGTGTGAAAAGGGCATCCTTTACTGTTATAGACACGAGAAGTGAGAAGCATAAAGGAAAAGGATGAGTGGATGGATGAGGTGGTAAAGGCCTCGCCTTTACCACCTACCCTTATAACGGGCGGTAGCTTGCGCCACCAAGCCAGGGTCAACAGGAAGGGTTTTTTGTTTTTTTTTTCAAGTAAAGAGGGAGGGGGAGGGTTTGAGGGTTAAGGCGAGGGCTTTGCACACCCCAAAAATAGCTTCGCGAACCTCAGCGAGTCTGCAGAACCCCATTCGAGAACAACTGCTGTAAATAATGGCATATTGAACTAACAGATATTATGGCTATCGGTAGCTCGAACAAATCTGTAAGCTTAAGATATGAAATGGGCTCTCTCGCTAAGGGTCATCAGTTGTGTACAGCTCCGAAGGCAAGGAACGGGAAGGGTGGTTCTGCCTGCATTTCGCGTGTGTCCACGCGTTTCGTCCAAATGTTGATGGAAGCCGACTTGTGGGTCTCCAGTCCGTTCCTGTTCCCCTTCGAGACCCGGCCATCTGCTGTTCTACACTACATCGTTTGACCGGGACCGTGCCTTGCAAAGGCTGCTGGACATGACGCCCGACCTGTCGGGGTCGGACAACAGCGAGAGGGTCACCCCTCGTCTGGACCGACGCAAGGTGAGGCCACGCCGATCTTAACGCGGGGGTGCTGCTCTACTCGAGTTGGAGCTGCTCTACTTGAGTTTTTGTGAGCACGTACAGTGAAACCCGTTTGAACGAACCCACGCACAGCGATTATTGTCAATATCGAACTCACGAAAAATTTTAATAAAAATGCATGTAAAATGTACTTTTGTATAACGAATCAACATATTGGCTATATCGAACTTCCGGGAAGGCTTCCAAAAACAGCGCAAACAATCTGTGTCGTCTAGCCTGTCCCTCCCCCTTCCCCCCAGAAAAAAGTAGGAAAAGAAAAGAAAATTTTAAAAGCTCAAGCATGAAACAAAATCAGCAAGAAAAGCAATTCCGAAGAGGCACAGAAAAAGAAGCATATTTCACAGCAAAGGGATTGCTCACGAAGATAAGCGATTCAAAATAGGCACTAAGCCAAAAAAAGATAACTGCACGCATGCACAAAACATTTAATATCTGGATTTCTTGAGAGGTAAGTGGCACGAGTTTATTTGTTTACTTTTGGCGATATGACCCGTGTATAATGAACGCATCGTGGAAGTTCGTTTGCTAAGGGTTTTGCTATATCGAACTACTTGCTATATCGAACTGATCGTGGCGTTTCCTGCCGTTCGATAGTAAACGGGTCGGACTGTAGGTTGCAAAGCCGGGCTAGAGCGAACATCAGTTTTGCGTCAAACTCTGCAAATCTAAAACGGAGAGCTTTAAAACAGTTCGGAAGGCTTTTGTGAAAAAGCAGTGAATTGTGCAAAGTGTCTTGAGTGCCATTTGTGCTTCAAGAATGAAAGAATGTTGCTGGATGACGAAGAGAGGTACGGCGACCTCTCTTTGTTTTGTGTAGCACAGCTCCAAATGTTCACGGAACTGACGCCTTTTGGCATGATGAGATACAAAGGTCCCCTGCCTTTGACTGCTGCTCAAGCACTGCCGTGCTGCCCTCTCCTTTTACGCTACTAATTCAGTCTCAAAACTTAATTGCATCGCGTAAAACTTGTCAGCATTTTAATTCTGCACACTCTGTCTCAATATTGAGACTAGGCACTGGGCTTGATTGCTGCAAAGGGTTGGTCACATGCAGGTGTTGTGGACATTAGGAGTTTGACCAAAATGTCTCTTCAGTGACTGACTCGAATATTTTGCTGAAATTTGCTGTCGCACTGAGAAACCGACCTTGCATTGAGAAAAAAGATTGTTAAACCTATGAACTGTTTGTATACCGAAGCAAGTGTTTAATATGTAACTGCACAGATGTGAGAGGACAGTAAGATTTATTTTAGCTCTGAGCAATGCATTAATGACAGAATCCAGTGCGTCTCACCGAAGAATATATTGAGGGAGTTTGGTGCCTGAGGATTCCCTAGAGACAAACCCTGAAAGCCCAGTTTTAGCATTCCTTACATGTAAAGCACACTCACTCTATTGTAAAGGCTGATATCTAATGAACCTGAAGTTTGGTCCATGTGTAACAAGTTGTATAGACAAATGCTTGTGTCGTTGAATGACAGTGCGGTTCTCATTTGTTCGCTGTCCGAACAGGGACCGTTGCTCAGACGACCTGCTGAAGCAAGCAGAGAGGTGGTCATGCAGGACCTCGGAAGCTCCGGGCACTGCTTGAGATACAGTACGAGAACGAGGCAAGTTGGGGCACCCTTTTTCAATTGGATGGAATTTATGGGGCTAGCGTCGGGGATCTCGTGTCCGCAAGATGTAGCTTCAATGATTTTATTGTTGCATGACACCGCAACTTTATGTTACGTCATGACGTCAGGTGACAACGTGATTACCCTCGCAATGGGCTCTTTAGTGGTTTCTATACTGTGCCTGACGATGGAGCAGTGCAAGAGGCTCCATAAATGCTGTGCATTTAGTACACCTTTGAGAAATTCCAAAGAAATGACAAATTCTTAACACAGTACAAGTTTTTTTTTTTTCTGTCTGGAGGGTTGTTGTTTGGGCTTTCTCTAGCCTGGGTGGCACATGGAGGCCCTGCCAGAAGCTCACTCTGGTCTCCCATGCTCTTCCAGGTTGGCAGTGGCCTCGGTCCCACGCTAGAGTTCTACGCCCTGGTGTCGAGAGGCTGCAACGCGCCGACCTCGACATGTGGCGGGGAGAGACAGTCTCCGTGTTGAAAGGTGGGGAAAAGAACCTGGCTACTTTAGTGCTCCATTTGTCCGTCGCTGCTCGGAGGGTGTCTGAAGAATGTTTTGATTATGTCGAAGATCACGTTGTTGCAAATCTGGAAAGCCAAAGCAAGCATCCCAGTAATCAGTTTGTAGACTCTAAAAACTTGACAGACAAGCAATTTTTTTAAATGTTGTCCACGTTCAATATTTTTAAACAGTCGGAGTCTTATTCACGACATGCTCGCATCACTCAGCAGTATTTGTAACTGAATCATCAAGAATCTTGTTTACTAGGGGTGTGCGAATACCGAATAGTAGTTTTCGAATCGAATACCGATTCGAATCAAGAAAAAAAAGCTCGAATATCGAAGTAGTGATTTTATTTGTAGGAATTTTTCAAAGTGTGCTGCGAATGAGATTATTATATGTGCAGAGTATGTGCCTGGTGCAGAATATGCATCTTGTGCTGAACAAAAGCTCAAATGTAAAAAAGTCCTGGTGAAAAAAAAGAAAAAAAAAAGCAGTTGCTGTTGGACGTTGGGCACTAAAGATCTAATTTTATGGCGCAAACATAATCTATCCACCCTAAACGTCACAAAAAAAACAAAGTTACAGCCACGCCTGCCTTTTTTTTTTCTTTTTTTCTCGTTAAAAGCACAACCGAACACCGCGACTTTTTTTTTAAATATTTGTATATCTCAGAAAAGGGGCATTTTGCGACATTCGGTCTCCATTTTAAGAGAAAAAAAGGGCACCCGGATTTTATTTCACATAAATAAACAGATAGATGTTAAATCTCAGTAAACAGGCTTAAACAATATAATCCAAAGTAAGAAAACAAAACGTGGTTAGGTGGCGCAAGTCAACCACCAACTGCCGCTACGCATCCATTTTTCCGTCTATCTATCCTGCTTTAGAGAGCCTAGATTTAAAAGAGGGAGCAAGCGAAACTGAAACCACGGAGACGGCTCCCGCGCAGATTGGTCGTATGTGCGCATGTGTTGTATTGTCGCGTAGGAAGAAGGCGAGCGCGAGCAAACGTAAGAGCATCGACGATTGCCCGATAGACGCTTTCCTCTTTTCGTCATCTTCACGCAGTTCGTAATTCAAACGCGGCTATGGCGGCTATCGAACGGTGGGAAACCCTCTCAAATCTAGGCACACTATTTTCCCGTTCCGAATCGGAATTTGCGGCTTGCGCTTCCAAAAGAACGACGGTGATAACTCGGCTGGTTTCATCGGCGTATTTAACGTGGTTTTCTTTCTGTGATCGTGCAGTCGCCGATTTCTGTGAGTGCGGCAAGTGTCTTTTACATCGGCGCTTCAATTTGAAAATAGGGGCTTTACTCGTAAAAATAATTAGGCATGGCGCGGAATTCCGGCTTCCCGACAATTCCTCTCTGGAAGCGGCGCAGACGGGACGTTTCGGTTGCGATTCAAGGGTAGATTGTGTCGCGATCGTGAGTAAATCTGCGTGCTATAAAGTTCGTGGCGTTCGTTACTTTTATTTTTTCTAACCTGTGCGTTAGACTTTTGTGGAATGGTAGGACCAAGTGGTGTTTCTCGCATGGTCTGTCTAACATCACGGCGCTTGCATCGGGAGAAACAACGGCTTTTTTGTCAGCTCCGTGCTGACCGCGCGTCTTTGGCTGAATATATCGAATATTCGAGTGACCGAATACTAGGAATTCGATTCGCGAATCGAATTATTCGGGGACTTTCTATTCGATTCGAATTCGTATATTCGAGTATTCGCACACCCCTATTGTTTACCCAAGAGCCAGAAAAGGAAGAAATGAGGTCCCATAATCTTCACAGGGTGTCTGCTCGCAACGTCTAGTTATGGCCGATTCGCATGACTTACTGATCCGCGTACAAATTGGTCACGTGACGACACATCCGTGGTTCGTCAGTCTCCCATGCGCATCCACACGAAGGAGACAATGAGCAGACAGCAGCGAGGACAGGCCGAACCTGTTCGCTACCCCACAGGGCTGCAAAACTTCAACATCGCACTGTCGCACCGTTGTCCAAGAGCGAAATCGGCATTTGCTACCACAAAAAGGATCGTGCACTGCTCTTATGTGCAGAGCGAGGCGGAACATTGTGGTAAACTTAGTGCGAAGCGCCATTAGCTTTACTAATGCAAGGCATGACAGTGACACAAGCATGGTTCTGCTCGACGAGGCTTCGGCGTAAAGGCAACTAAACCCTGGCCTCGCAGAGAGGTAACTGGAGATACCTTCAAGCACTCTGTGCTTGCGCACAACACTTCAGTGCTTTCACAGCCACAAAAAGGTATTGCTGGGTAAAAGGTTGATTGGA
This sequence comes from Ixodes ricinus, assembly GCA_037355805.1. Lineage (NCBI taxonomy): Eukaryota > Metazoa > Arthropoda > Arachnida > Ixodida > Ixodidae > Ixodes > Ixodes ricinus. The sequence goes on from JAZHYW010004968.1 coordinate 60,430, forward strand.
CGTGCCAAAAAATGATAGCGTACGCTAAAGACACTTAAAACTGCTTACGAGTAGGAATGCAAAAGCATTCCTACAAGCAGCGAGCCACGTCTTCCTTTTTCACACGGCGCTCCGGCGGTGACATCACTCTGCTCCACTGTGCAGGCGCGGCGAACCCCGCCGGCTCTGACTTCCGTGACAATGCATCTGCGTTGCTCTGCTTTTCTTTGTGTCTTATTCCTGAGGCGCGTCCGCTTTTACCTTGAGTGTCTTGCCGGCTTCTATGGCGAAGCATCCGCGTTGCTGTGCTTTTGGGCAATGGGAATTTAACTGCCGTTTCGCTGCTACAGACCGTTGCAGACAATGCCAACTTCGCTCCATAGAACAGTTAATGCTTTTGCATTAAGATTGTGGCGTGCTAGACGAAATTTGACAGAGGCTTCTTGACACCAACCCGGGGAGTACTGGAACCTGCATCGCGTCAGTCGGGCAAAGTTTCTGCAGCTTCTTTCACGCATGGAACCAAGAATCGGGTGACAAAAAGAGCCAGTGAAAGCACAAAACACAATAATGCACCATCTTTGTTTTAATTATTCAAGAAAGAAAGACAGAGAAATAGCATACTGTTGCCAGATTAAATGCTTTTCAAGTCAATCACCTGCCGAAAATTCGGGAGGAAAAGGCGCTCGGCCATTCCACGCTGCTCGTCCATGGACGAGGTGTGGAACGCAGGAATCGGCGACGTGGCGGTTGCATGGTTCACGAACGAAAATCGCAATTCGGTCAGTCGTGTAAATCGGCCATTAGCACCAACAACACCTAGACTGAGCGAGGCTTGTGTACTAGTTATTTAACGGTGTCACACTATGGAGACTCGGCATTTGTGTTGTACACAAGTGCCATATACACATTCAACTGGCTCTGCCCCAATCGTTGCGTCTGCAGTAACTCTTTTCCATGCGGGGTCTAAACGTTGCAAGGAGTTCTCCCATAAATGCTCAACATGAAACCAAGCTTCGGGAGTTTGCGAATAGTCAGACATTGCTGAGTTGGAAGCTTCGATAAACGTCTCGATCTCGGTCGCAGGGGGCGAGGAGCCCGTCAAGTATGTGCACAGCGGGTGTGGCCTGTTCCCGAGGCCCGCTGGGGCGCAACGCCAAGGTGGGCCACGTGGGACGGGTGCGGTCCCGCTTCAAGCTGCTGGGCAAGTTTGTGGCCAAGGCCCTGATGGACTCCCGGATGCTGGACCTGCCCCTATCCCTGGCCATGTACAAGTGGATGCTGGGCCAAGAGAGCTCCCTGTCCCTGGCCGACATGGACTCCATCGACCCCGCCCTAGCACGCTCCCTCAGGCAACTGCACCAGGTGAGGCTCTCGAGAAGCACTCCGTTGCACCCCGGTGCCTAAAACAGTGTCCGAACAGTGTGTTTATCCACATTGTCAAATGTGGCTCTCAATTCCCTCCTGATGACATTGTGATCCTGGTAATGATGCAGCAGCAGAGCTCGAAGCATGTGGAGCAAAAGTGCGCACCACACAACCTAGGCATTCTGGGGTCAATCCCCATCCTTGCCCAATTTGATTTGGACAACCATTGTGCCACCGTTTGTCACTGCCGTGTGATTCACGTTAAAAGACCCCAGGTTAGCAGTCATACTGCAATGGCTAAATTGGTCATTTGCGGTGGAGACCCCAGACGGCTACTGGGGCTGACTTCCCCCTGTCTAAACATACACACAGCTGTGTTTGAGACCTTGTTGTGTGTGCTTTCCTACGTATCTTCAGCCTTTGTGGGGTTCAGTTCACTATGAATAACCTTCATCATCCTTGGACACTCTGTTCATTATGAATAACCTTGATCGGCCTCGTGGGTTCAGTTCATTGTGAATAACCTTCATCAACCTCGGGGTTTCCATTCATTATGAATAACCTTTCGTCACCCTTGGGCATTTAGTCCCTTGTCTAACCTCACCAGCTTCAGGGTTTCCATTCATTATGAATAACATTTCGGCACCCTTGTGCATTCAGTTCATTATGTATAACATTTTGCCTCCCTTGCGGGTTCAGTTCATTGTGAATTAACCTCCCGTCACCTTCGGGCATTCAGTTCACGGTGAATAGCCTTCATCACCCTTGGGGATTCGGCTCATTGCCAACGACCTTTGTCGGCTCGTTGCCATCCCCCGGTTCTCTTTGGAGACTCTGACTCCCTCTCCGTGGCAGGTGGTGCAGGAGAAGCGGCGAGTGGAGCGCGACCGGAGCCTGAGCCCTGCGAGTGTGCGTCGGCGGGTGGAGGCCCTGCAGCTGGACGGCTGCCTGGTGGAGCTGCTGGGGCTGGACTTCACCCTGCCCGGCCAGGACAGCCTGGAGCTGCGCCGAGGAGGGGCCAGCCTAGGCGTGAGCGTCCACAACCTGGACCAGTACCTGCGCCTGACCGTGCACTGGGCTGCCGTGGAGGGTGCGCCGCCAAATGGACGCCTTCCGGGAAGGCTTCGAGGCAGTCTTTCCCCTCGCGCAGCTGCAGCTCTTCTACGCGGACGAGGTAAGCAGGCTTTGAGACCCTCAAGCTTCGGTGTGTTTGCCGCTCAGGTTGGGTTAGGGATCCATAGACGATGACTTGACGTGCTCGTCTCGTTTCCTACCTGGTATTGGTTTAGAGCGCTGCAGCCGAAGTTGTCAGTCGTTTGTTTGAGCAGCCGAGTCCAAGAATTGGCAGCGGGAAACATTGCGACAGATGTACGGCTAACATGTCTGCATACTTGCATTGCCACAAGGGAAAGATAATTACAGTCGCCGACCGATTATTCGGACTTCACAGGGACCGAAAAGACGTCCGAATAATAAAGGCCCGTTCACACACTTGTGTTCGGAGCGACCACTATGCTTACGAACGAATGCAACCGCTCCGACTTCAACGACAACTGTACGCGACGTGTAGACACACATGGAACCGCATGCAACCAAACGAATCAACAGCCAATGAGAAACGAGCTTCAGCTCTTGCTCCTAGCCAATAGTAAGCAACCCAGCTACGCTTACAAACATGGCGGACGGTTTCCAGCCCGACGCGAAATCCTCACCGGAACAGCCGGAGGTGTCGGCTATGGCGTAGAGTCACGAAGATCTGCTGTGCGCCTACAATAGCTGTGTAAAGGCTGGTTCAGACATCTGAAGCGAACCCGTTATTCACGACTGCGTCCGTTGTGACCAGAGCGACCGCTCTGCGCCGCGCGTACACTCCTGCAACCACTGCCACAAGCGCAGCGAGTCGGGACTCGGCAGCACGGCGGCCGCCTCTCCGTCGCCGTCAGCTGTTTCAGCGGTGCCTCTAAAAGGAAGGGGACGCGCTGCCACTCACTTGCGTAACAGAAAATAGACAGACCGTCTTCTATGACCTTAAACTCTATTTTTTTTGTTCAGGATACGCTTGCAGGGTAGTGCATTAAAAAAGGAAAAAGATGCAGTACGCCGTCTTGCAGAATCACGACTTTAATACACGACTTTGCCAACGGTACAAATCTCGCCACACGCCTTTTCTACGATCAAAAAAGACGATGTAATTTTAGCAGCGATACAGCAACGTAGAAATATAATTTCGTGATCAGATAGACGTTGCGAGCGTTCAGGATTGCTAACACTAATCACCTTTCTCGGGTGATGAAAACGCGTAAAAATTTGCATCCTTTATACGGTACGCACCAGTAATACCTTGAACTTGAGCACACGCATGGAATGCGCCAAAAGAAATCCGGGTGATGTTCGAGGACACGAATGCAAAGAAAGCACCACTGTAGTCGAAGTAAACAAACACGACGACACGGGCGTTTCTGCTGTCTTGAGAATGCCGCCACGAGATCGCCGCACGAGTAGGTGGATCTTCCCTTCTAGTACGTGCTGGGTTATCATAGCGACACACGACGAGAATTCACAGTCAAGGATAGCGCTTTTACGGGGAACGATGAGAAGTTTCCACCACGCCGTCCAGGTCGACAATCACCACCGACGCCATGTTTGCGGACTGAAGAAGCCTGGCACGACCGGCATGCAACGCGCGCGACCGAGCTCTCCTCGACCTGTGATTGGCCTGTCGCTCCCGTCGTTCCCGAACGTAAGAAAAAGTTCAGCCTGGCTCAACTCCTTGCGTTGCGAACGAACACGAACGAAACGACCGTTTGGCGCTTCGTTGCTATGGTAACTCGTCGTTCCAACCGGTTGCATTCGTTCGTAAGCGCAGTGGTCGCTCCGAACGCAACTGTGTGAACGGGCCTTAAAGCAGTCCGAAAAATCACCAGATTGAAAAACTTGCCTTTATTACTGCCAAGTGGGCTTAAAAAGCCGTAAATAGTGCCTTCTTTTAGGTTACGCCTCCGTTTGCGTTCGGCAACTTTCTGTTAGCTTGAGAATCGTTGCCTTCTTTTCTAGTGTTATGGTCGCGTACTTTCTGCGCTTCTTAACGGCACATCGCAGCGGCAGAACAGATGGGGCCATGACGTCCAAGCCAGCGTTGTCATAACGCGATGAATGGCACAAATCCAGGACCGTAACATGGCGACTGGCGACGCGAAAGTGGGGCGGATGTGGCAGATGCGCGAAGGGATGGAAGGAAACACAGTAAAATTATAATAATAATGATGATGATGATGACGTGCAGCTAAATGGAAAAAAATAACTAGCATAGCATCACCTGGCGGTAGGATTCGGGAGTACTCAAGTAGCACTGCCAAACCAAGCCAATCCATTTGCAGCCAACATAGAATTCAAAATGGACACTTCTTGGTGGTGTTTCCCGCTGATCGCTCGCGACGATTTTGTCCTAATAATTGAACTTTTGGACTTCAAGCTGTCCGAAACATTGGTCGTGAATATACACTATTAATGCGAATAGCATTCTTTGGATACTTCACGCACTTTTCGTCTATGTATCTATCTATCTATCTATCTATCTATCTATCTCGGCTATCTAACCTCTTACGCCGCGGGTCGATAAATAAATTAAAAAGACCGGCGCCGGCTGGGATTCGAACCGTTGACCCTTTGATCAGCAGGCAGACGCGCTAACCACAGAGCTATGAAGGCAGTCGTTCACCGCACTCTAAACATTTGTTTATATCTTTACCATAGGACGCGCTTTGCAGCGCTGTCACAGCTACCGGTGCGCGCGCGTTCCATGCACGAGGGCTAGCTCACCCTCTCCCTCTAGCTCACCCTCTCCCGCGCTCGGGAGACCTCCTAGCTCAGCCTCACGAGAGCGGAATGAGCCCTCAGGCATGGAACGCGCGCGCACCGGTAGCTGTGACAGCGCTGTAAGCGCGTCCTATGGTAAAGATATAAACAACCGTTTAGAGTACCGTTGGTTGAGACTAGCTGAGACGCCAGAAAGTCTGGTCGGTACCATTTTGAGTGTTTGTGCGTATGGCGCGTGCTTTGCTCGCCTTCCTAAGTGACACAAACGCACGTGCTGGGCTGCGGAGATCGTGCGCAGGGCTGTGAAAGTGTCAACAAATTTAGAATCGCCTCAAGAGTGGGCTGGCGTATCTAGAGTGTGCCGGCCACCTGACGAACGCGCATAACTCCGCACCGTTTGATGCTATTCGCATTAACGTAGATAATCATTCCAAAAGGATGGGTTCTGCTGATTTTTTCTATGGGGTAAGTCACGGTTCCGCCTTTAGGTCCGAAATATCGAACAAGTCCGAATTATCGGAGTCCAAAAAAACGATCGGCAACTGTACCGTCTCGACCAACACGGGGCTCAATGTCTGAGAGGGGTGAACTTTTAAAACTATGAATAATCCCAGTATCGCTGCTCCGATGTGCATGCGGAACAGTGCTGGCCCCTCTGTTTTCTACTCCTGTGGGCAACATTTTCCGGCATTGATCGGGATTGCGCCAACGGGATGACGTGGCAAATTCATATTAATGCGAATAGCATTCTTTGGATACTTCACGCACTTTTCGTCTATCTATGTATCTATCTATCTGGCTATCTAACCTCTTACGCCGCGGGTCGATAAATAAATAAAAAAGACCGGCGCCGGCTGGGATTCGAACCGTTGACCCTTTGATCAGCAGGCAGACGCGCTAACCACAGAGCTATGAAGGCAGTCATTCAACGCACTCTAAACGGTTGTTTATATCTTTACCATAGGACGCGCTTTACAGCGCTGTCACAGCTAGCCGGTGCGCGCGCGTTCTATGCACGAGGGCTCATTCCGCTCTCGTGAGGCTGAGCACGGCCGCTAGCTCACCCTCTCCCGCGCTCGGGAGAGGGTGATGTAGCGGCCGTGCTCAGCCTCACGAGAGCGGAATGAGCCCTCGTGCATGGAACGCGCGCGCACCGGTAGCTGTGACAGCGCTGTAAAGCGCGTCCTATGGTAAAGATATAAACAACCGTTTAGAGGACCGTTGGTTGAGACTAGCTGAGACGCCAGAAAGTCTGGTCGGTACCATTTTGAGTGTTTGTGCATATGGCGCGTGCTTTGCTCGCCTTCCTAAGTGACACAAACGCACGTGCTGGGCTGCGGAGATCGTGCGCAGGGCTGTGAAAGTGTCAACAAATTTAGAATCGCCTCAAGAGTGGGCTGGCGTATCTAGAGTGTGCCGGCCACCTGACGAACGCGCATAACTCCGCACCGTTTGATGCTATTCGTTACGTAGATAATCATTCCCAAAGGATGGGTTCTGCTGATTTTTTTATCATGGCTTTGGTGGTTCGTGACCTGTGGCTACTTGGCGTGCTTACCAGAGGTCACGTTGACATTGACAATTTACAGACAAGAGGAGGAAACAAAGTGCCATGCTACTTAAAAGGTTGAAGGGTGGCACTATAGTTAATTTTGTGGCTGTGCACTTGGATGGCTTTGATGTAGTGTTCGCCCATGCATTCCTGATTGGGACCAAGCTGCCAAGGTGCAGAACTAGGATTCTCGAGCATTTGAGATTGGTTAATAATCCTGCCCTCCCCAAAGCGACCCCTCTCTATTTTTCTTGCTCGTTTGCAAGGCCTGGATGTGCACCAATGTCTGCAAGCCTATTCACTTTAGGAAACACTTGACAAAATTGGCCAAACCAATTAAGTTGCATGCCAGATCACTCTACCACAACGCCCTAGCCTCGGTGAAGCAAGCATTTTGATGTCCTATTTATTACTCTTGCGCACACGTTCGGCTCATTACAGTCGCCGACCGATTTTTCGGACTTGGCAGGGACCGAAAAAATGTCCGAATAATAGAGCAGTCCGAAAAATCAGCAGATGAAAAAACTTGCCTTTATTAACTCTAAGCAGGCTTAAAAAAGCAGTCAATGGTAGCTTGCTTCATGTTACGCCTGCTCGTGATGACGTCTGCTTGAATTTGGGCGAGCGTCGTGTTTTCGTCGTACACATTCAAAAGCAATGATAACGCCTTCGAAATGTCCGCTGTCGATCGCTGCGGGCGGTAGTCGTCGTCGGAGTCGTCTGAGTCTGACTCATTTTCTGCTGATGCGAGGACTTGCTGCACGATCTCGTCGTCCGTTAGCTCCGCACACGGATCAAGGGCGGTGTCAACATCGGCGAACTCGCGGAATGTCGTGGCACCAGGAATGTCTATCCCGCTGTTCCGCAGGTCGGCAAACAGACGCTCGCCAACATCCAGTGCTGTGGCGACGTCCTCGGCCTCTTGGTGGTCCGGCCTTGCGTCGTCGGACACGGGCTCTTCGCTCGCACAAAAGCCTGCATGCTTGAAGCAATGGGCAATTGTCGTGGGCTTGACTGCTTTCCATGCGACAGTGAACATATTGATCGCCGAAAGGAGGTCCGGCGAGTACCTCTTCTCGTTGTCCAAGCAGAGAACAGTACGGCTGAGTAGACGAGCCCGGTAAAGGACTTTGATGTTTTGGATCACGCCCTGGTCCATCGGTTGCAGAACACTCGTCGTATTGGGCGGCAAGAATTCAAGCCGTATGGCTTTAAGCTTTTCCACTTTGCCGTGCGCACCGCAGTTGTCAACAAAAATTACCACATGTCGTTTTTGGTGCTCAAAAACTCTGTCCAGGCGGCGAAGATAGTCTTCAAACAAACACTGCGTTATCCAGGTTTTGGTGTTGCTCGAGTACCAGACTAAGAGCTGCTCCGGATCATGGAAACCTCTCGAATCCTTGCTCTTGCCGATGACAACGAGTTGTACCTTCTTGTCGCCGACAGAGAGCTTGTTCATTCCCTTGAAACATCTCGGGTTTTTTGCCCTCCCGATCACGAGGAGCGGCAACTTCTCAGTGCCTAGCGCGTTCGCGCCGATCATGACGGTTATCCGTTCCTTGCTGAACTTCCCCCATGAGCAGGATTCTCCGTTGAAGCAGAGCGTGCGATCGGGGAGCATCTTAAAAAATAAACCAGTCTCGTCGCAGTTGAAGACGTCTTCAGGGGCATATTCTTGCAGCAACGACTTTAGTTTGTGCATGCGGTAGTCCGTGACTGTGGTTGGGTCGACGGCTCCGCTCTCCCCGCACACCTTTTTGAATGAGACTCCGTGTCTTTTCTTGAAGCCACGGAGCCATCCGTCTGTGAACTTGGAAGTTTTCAATATCCATCTTCACGGCCAGCGTCTCAGCCTTTTGCTTCAGGGTGTCTCCTGACACCGGAAGATTCTTCGCGAGCACTCCTTTCAGCCAGAGTTCAAGGGCCTCCTCTAGTGCTGGGTGGTCTCCTTTGGTGTCGTTTTTTTGGCCCTTGCAGTGGGAGTTCCCCAGCGCGGAAAAAATCTTTTCCTTATTCTTGATGTAGTCCGACAAGGTCTGTTTCGACAACTGAAACTCCTTCGCCACGTCCGCTTGTGTTCGGCCACTTTCTAATAGCTTCAATATTGCTGCCTTCTTTTCGAGCGTCATGGTGCGGTACTTTCCGCGCTTCTTGACGACACTTGGGGGCGGCGGCAGAAGAACAGATGGGGCCATGACGTCCACGCCAGCGTTGTCCAAACGAGATGAGAGCGGCAAATCCATGACTACAAAATGGCGACTGGCGACGCGAAAGTGGGGCGGGCGGAGGCGGATCAACATAGGGTGCCTACATGTTTCCGCCGCTCCGCTGTTTAGGGTGGCGACAACGTTTGTGATACCTGTTGCCGACAAACCAGTGTTGCCTACCTCATTACCATGGCAACCTCGGCTGTTTTCGTCCACCATTTTGTCACACTCGCCGGTCGTGCCCCTAATCCTCGTTAGGGCTAACCCGGCTACGGAGCGCCCACCGCTCTCATTCTGACGGCGAGGTTTCGGCGTGTGATGCCGGTCTGTTGCGTTCCATCTCAACGCGGGAACTCGCGTTTCGACAAAAGCAACGCACACTTCCTGCTCGCAACTTCAAAATATGAAATACCTGAATAAAGAGAGCTACAGCCACCACGACCGCCATCCCGCTGAGCCTCCGACTCCTCGTATGAACGGAAACGGATGTGGCCTCACAGTGTTGCCGGGCTTTCTAGACTACAGAAACTCAACGTTGTTTACGTTTAGCGCAATAAGAAGTGGGAAAAAATGGCGGTGGGAGAGGGTCTGGGAAAGGGTAACAAGAAGTTGGCGCCACCCTAAAGCGGAGCGGAAACATGTAGGCACCCTAGATCAACACCACCTAGTGTTGGGCGGATGCGCGAAAGGATGGAAGGAAACCAAGGAAACAAAGCAAAAGGATAATAATGATGATGATGATTACGTGCAGCTAAATAGAAAAAAAGTGCGAGCATAGCATCACCTAGCGGTAGGACTCGGGAGTACTCAAGTAACAGCTGCCAAACTAAGCCAATCCATTTGCAGCCAACATAGAATTCAAAATGGCCGCTTCTCGGTGGTGGTTCCCGCTGATCGCTCGCGACGATTTTGTCCGAATAATCGAACTTTCGGACTTCAAGCTGTCCGAAACGTTGGTCGTGAATATGCCCTATTTTCATAGGGTAAGTCACGGTTCCTCCTTTAGGTCCGAAATATCGAACAAGTCCGAATTATCGGAGTCCGAAAAATCGTTCGGCGTCATGTACATCTCACCTTTCACGGTGCAACTCCCTGCAGCCCAAAGAATGAACTCTCTTGCATCCAAACCCTTTGCCTTTCCTGCTTCTCCGTCTGCAGTTGGAGCAGCTGTTCTGCGGCAGTGGTCCCAGCCTGTGGGACGTAAAGAGCCTGATGGACTGCTGCCGCCCAGACCACGGCTACAGCCACGACAGCCGGGCCATCAAGTTCCTCTTTGAGATTCTCAGCAACTACCTGGCCGACGAGCAGCGGGCCTTCCTCCAGTTCGTCACGGGCTCCCCCAGGCTGCCCGTTGGAGGTGGGCCCCGTCTTTCTCCCTCTCTCCCAAATGCGCGGTGGCAGTAATGGCACCAGCCCCTGGGGTTTTTGTGTCCGTGAGTGTAGCTCGATGACATCACGTAACACTGTGATGCCTTCCCAAAGGTGCTTGAAGTGCACAGCATTTATCGGTCCCGTGACGTAACCCACATGACAAAGCGATATTTCGTGACATTGCGATGCCACGCGACACTGACAGCTTCATATACCATATTTACACGACTGCAAGTCGACTTGGTCGTAAGTCCAATCGGCGTTGAGTGAGCTAGAGGTCTGTACGGGGCAGGCACGTAGCCAGGATTTTGTTTCGGGGGGGGTGAAATGTGAAATTTATTATAAGCATTCTTTGATAGGCAGAACTCTATTAAGGCAAAAGCCTTATATGTCTCATCGTTCAGCCGACCTTCAAAGTCCTTGAGCAAAAACTTGACAGCGACACGAAAGGTATGAAAACCGGCAACACGAAAGGTACTAAAACTCGCGGTTCGCCACTGGACCACGAGATGGCGTTACTTGTGCCAGAATTGGCGGAGGCGCTATATTCCTCAAAAAAAACTTTTCGCTCTTCTCCCTCGGCTGGCGTCGAACCAAGCGACCTTTCTATCAGTGGTCCGACGCGGTACCCCTCCGCCCGCCACAGGCGGAGGGGTACCACTTTGGATGCTGCTACAGATGTGGCGGTACCGCTACGCCACAGGTGGAGGGGTACCGCCACATCCGTAAATCATGTGCCTGTCTTTAATGCATCGGCGCTTGGGCTTTCGCCTTCTAGTCGTGTTAGGGATGACATAAGGGACCCTGGAAATAATTTTTTCTTTCAGAAATATTGTTGTGCTACATTGAATTTTATGTTGCTCGTCATATCTTCATCTATCAAATTTAATTTGAGTGTTATAAATTTTAACTGAATTTTTCAAAAAAGGGAAGCATCACGTCGTGCGACAATCGCACAATGCAGCGCATTTAGACAGCGGCAGCAAGGTCGTGATGTGTCTTCCCGCCAAATCTAGCGGGGAAACTGAATTGGTGCATTAATCATGTGACATCAATTTTTCTGCTAAATTTAGCGGTAAAACTGTTTCTTTTACGTTCACGCTGTTGCAAAATTGGGGGGCAGGCCACTAACAGCTGCCGCTGTAAGAAAACCGATGGGTGTGATTTTTCTGAACGAGCTGCGTAGGCCCGCAGATTGGACCAACTAATTAAACCAACTAATTGTACCGGAGAAAAAAAAATGGGAACTGATGCTTGACTGTAGGGTACCACAGTCCACATGTATAGCAGTAGCAAGCGAGCTGCCATGCCACGCACTTTATGAGCTATTCATACTGAGCAGACCCTTGAATATTAGCTTCTGGCAGGCTGGGCCTGGTTGGCTGTTGGAAATGGATAGCCAGTCGCGGGCGGGCCCAGGCTTAAAGAACACATGAAAAGAAAAGAAAAATTTTTTTTAAACAGCCGGGTTGGGAAAAGGAAGTCATAAAACGAATTTACAACGAAAAATAAATTTTTTAGAGCTATATTTACGGCGCTATACGAATTTGTAGTTGGCGGCCACGGGCGCCGCGGAAAAGTGGCCCATATTTATCACGTGACTGGCCCCTATTTGTCACGTGGTACTTGCGCTCTTTCGGAAGCTTCCTATGGTCTCGAAAACTTGTTTATTCATCTTCGTTTGAAGTGCAACAAAAAACAAAGATTAATAAGTAACTTTTAGAGCCCAAATGAAGCTTTTGAAAAAGCGCAAGCAGACGTGATAGACCTGTGCGCCGGTCAGATGACGGCGGCGCGCCCGAAGCAGACGAACTTGTGCGGCGGCGGCGACGGCGGCGTGGAGAAACGCGTTGAAGCGGCGGCGCAAAACGCTCAGCGTGCGGCGGCGGCGACGCACGGGTCTACCACGTGACCAGCAACGGCTCCCGCGGGCGCCAACTACGAATTCGTTTTGCGCCGTAAATATAGCTCTAAAAATTTTCTTTCTTCTTTGTAAATTCGTTTTATAACATACTTTTTCCATCTAGGCTATTTAAAAAAAAAAAAATTTTTTTCTTTGCATGTGTCTTTTAAAAGACAGCGGGCCGGGTTGGGCTGGTCTTTTAAATATCGGCCTGTACAGACTTCTAGAGTGAGGATGGCCTTGCACGCTATGTCATACCTGAATCAGCCAATCGCCGTCAAGCTAGGGGTGCGACGTCATCGCCTGGCTCAGCCAATCTTTCGTTCTTATCTTTCAAATATTTTTTGGTACCACAGGTATCTCGTCATACTTTTTTTGTGTTGCCATGTATGCATTGGTTTCTGAAGCAAAATTGTTTCTGGCGTTTGGGGACAGACTGCACTAAAAATATACGATAAAAAGAGAGCCTTTATAACCTGCTCCCCAAGACCAACTGAAGAGCGCCACGTCTAGACAGCAAGCTGCAGTCAAAATTGCCGTGCATCTAAAGACGCTCTCCCCAGTTATGGGGAGAGCGTCAAAAATGCCCGTGACTGCCATTTTTTTTTTTTTCCCTGATATCTAGTTTTAAAAGTAGCCAGAATGCAGCGGGAAAGGAAGTTGACGGTTATTAAGATTGAGCTGTACCGCTGCTAAATCTCTCCTGTCGGTCATTCCCAGTCTCCTAAGGTCACATTCTCAGAGTACTGGCATGGTCTACATGTTCCCCATGCTGAACATGTAGAAATATAACGCCCTGGAAGTGCAAAAGCTGACATTTATGACTGGGCTACAGCATGACATTGTAGTCTTGAGGGATCACTCTAGCCAGAACTGTGTGCACTGTATTGGTGGTGCAACTTCAGTCGTGGCACCATATCTCGTAATAAAAACTCCACGACACTTTCTTGGGTTTTATAATTTTACAAGTGTTGTGTGCTTAGTTAGTTTGCTTTATGAATAACTTTTTCCTGCTTTCTTTAATTTACTTGAATCTTTTTTTATTTTGTCGGAGGTAATATATTTGTGTTAGGAATTCCTTCCAAAATCTGTTTTACGGAAAAGTTTGACCCATAACTCTGACTATGATTTAAATCTTCGTGCAAATTTTGCTCCCAGAAGCCATTAGTGAAAAATTTATTGCAGTCTTTTAAACACGCTTGATGGGGCAGTTTACGCAGTTTCTATTACAATCAAAACCACGAGCACGAACTAGCAATATGCATGCTCTGATCTAACTGGTCCAATTCCTTCTGTTGGCACAGCATGGTCTGTTGCATTATGCACCATTGAACACCAAATCAAGTTTCTTTCTCACTCGTTGCTGCCGCAGGGTTCAAGAGCCTGAGCCCTCCGCTGACCATCGTGCGCAAGACGTTCGAGCCCAACGAGAACCCCGACGACTACCTGCCCTCAGTGATGACGTGCGTCAACTACCTGAAGCTGCCGGACTACTCTGACGCCAAAGTAATGCGCGAGCGGCTGCGCATTGCCGCCAGCGAGGGCCAGCACTCCTTCCACCTCTCTTGAGTGGCCTCGCAGCCGTGGGGCGAGGAGGAAGACAAAGACTACCCGCCCGCTCACCTTCTCCGAAACACAAGCGACCGTCGTCTGCTCACCTGCCTCCCGGAGAAAGCGTGCCGCCCCGTCTGTCGTCCCCACCCGCCTTTCTTTTCTTCTTCGTTCTCTTACGTCATGTGCATGTGTATGTTTGTCATAACAGTTATTGCAGCACCCCTTTTCGTGTCTTTCATTTGCACGTCGCGCCCCGTCGAAAATATTCGGGGGAAACGGGCAGACGTTCGTCGCAACGGAAGCCCGGGTGTACAGACGCGCGGCATCTCGGAGCCTCGGGGAATTTGCAATGTTTGAAGCCTCGGACGAGGCAAATGACCTCGTTCGAGGCAGCCGTAGTATTTCACGTTTCGTTTCTCGTGTCGGTCATCGTCAAGAGATTGGAGCCCCCGACTCGTAATTGTGGATTTCAGAAAGCGGCTCTCGCCTACCTTTCGTTTTACTCTCTCCGAAGGGAAAGCCGTCTCCGACATTGGGGTGGCGCGTCGCGAACCGAGCCCATCGCTCCGTTGAGTGTGTGCAGGAACAAGCCTTGTTTTGTGGTTTTAGTTTCTGGTTTGCCACAGTTCATTGTTTTCCCGTTATATCCATGCATTTTGTTTCAGTTTACTGGCTGTGCATGTTTTCAGTTTTCTTAGTTACGGCACCCAGACTCGTAGACGATCCCATTGCCTCCGTTTGTTTCGTACCCACTGCCGCCGCCGCCGCAACGGAGTCTAACCTGCTTTGTCGACACTCCGGACGTGTAGTTCAAAGGGGCAGCAGAAGCGTGCGTCGTAATGCATACCGAGGGGGGAGGGGAAGGTGGTCCCATTATAATGCTGCAAAGAATTTTCAGTGTGTGTGTGCGAGCATGCGTGCCTGATTATTGCGTTCTATATGCGAGAGTGTGATGCTTTCTTTCGGAAGCACGGCGTCTCTTTTGTTTTTAATGAAGCATAAGTTAAGAAAAAAGGAACGAGAAGCTTGTACATCAGTTTGAACGACAATAAAGAGGCCGGATCAAGGCGTGTGTCTACTCTGCGAAAAGCGCGGGAAAACGTGGATGGACTGACCGTGTTCAGTGAAGCCATGTAAGGAGTGCTCGGACGTACCAGAAATATAGACTTGTCATCGTATGCTGTCATTCTTGAAAGAATCTGCCCATACAGGGCAGCCTGTACGGGGTGCTCTCGAGCGCCTTTCGGTCGTAAAAGTGTTTGTATAAATAAACTGACAAATGGAGTGTGTTTGAAACTTTTCACAAAGGTGTCTTCAGGTGATGCATTTGTCGTGCTCAAATTTTGTGTAGGTTTCGGGGGAAAAAAATATTAGGCCTGAATAAAAACTTGTTTTTTTTTCCTATGCACAAAGAGGAAAACGGCAAAAATATTCTGGTTGTTGCTGCCACTCGCAGATGGCACGGCACAAAGCAAAAACGTGAAAGCTTCTTCGAGATGAATACCCGAAAGCAGATCCAGTAGATCCTGTGCATAGGAGAAAAACAGGTTTTCTTGGGATTCATTTTTTTTCTTAAAACCTACTCTCGTAAAATTTGAGTGTGATAAATGCGCTGCCCAAAGACCCCTTTGTAAAAAAATTTTGGTGCACTCCATTCATTGGTTTATTTCTACAAATTCTTTCCCGTCCGAAGAGCGCTTGAGATCACCCCGTAGTATCTGCATCAAGAAGTGGTTCATTTCATTTTGGGTGTGTGCGAATAGTGGTTTGAATCAAATAGCACCGTCATCCATGGCTCTCGAAGTGCAAGGAATACCCACAAATACCAGCTCTCTTTGCAGTGTTGAAGCTAGGGGTCACTCTGCACTATTAGATTCAAAGCAGTTTGTGCACATCCCTACTTACTGCGCGATGCCAGCTTTGTGTGCATACAGACGGTGTTCACAGACCGGTAGAGCCGCAGAATGAAGACACGAGCAGTGTTGCTATCTGCTTTTGCAGCTTGAAGATGCGGGTTGGATGTTTGATCTGGATACTAGATGCCATCTAAAATGCGGAACCATTCAGTGGGGGACCTTAGCTAGTTCACCCTTTACTGAACTTTAGTTGCATTGTGAATATTTGCAGCGAGAAGTTTTGGTATCGCCGCCTGGTGGAATTTTTTCACAACCCAGATGGAGGATACTTCAACTTCCTCTGCTGGTGCAAGCACGTTCAATGCCAAGTTTCTATGCACTATGAAAATTAAAGCATAACCGTGTGAGCTACTCGCACGGTTATGCTTTAATGCCACTGCATGCTACATGCAGTGGCGTCGCAAGGGGGGGGTCGCAGAGGGCTATCGCCTTGGGTGCCCGACCCCAGTTACGCCACCGCTAGCACGTGCACTAGTTATAGTGAGGAAAATGGAAGTGTCCCTAGCGAGCTTCTCACCGTGAATAGCATAAAGCTGTTGAGGGCCTGAAAGCATACACTTCGTTTAGCTACCGAATCTACATGACTGCTGTGCATGCAGTGGAACTTGGAACAGCTTTGCGCCACGGTTAAATTTCCAGCTTCGGAGCATTTCGAGAAAAAGTCTGCCGGCCAGTTTTTTTAATGGGCTATAACATTATCTTGGGTTCATTGCCAAAAAAATGACTGGAAAAGGCACATACCCTTTGACACTAGTAGCTTCAGCAATGTGGCTTATGTTCCTGCTTCGTGATTTGTTCTTTAGTGTTCTTGCAGAAAAATGTGCAATTTCATTGGCTGTGTAGTGATAAGGTGCTCAAGATTCTTGTGCTGTCGGTGACAATGCACCTTTCCAAAGCTGTGGCATCGAACAGCCTCTAGAAGAGAGCTACTGTGCAGGCTCGGAATGCGTTCCACAGACCAGCAGTCCAAGATGGCAATGTGCAAAAGATGATTATTGGAATGGTCTATGGCAGGGGTCTCAAACTTATTCGAGTGTGGAAGCCAAATGGCTAAACCCCCGAAAGGACGAGGGCCAAAGGGGGAAAGGGCATATTTTGCTATTTTGGTAAAAAAAAATGCTGCCCAATGCTCGAAATGTACTTGAAAGTTACAGGACACGTAAGCAAGCCTTCATCCCCTAGACATTGAGAACGACGACGTTGAAGACAACACCTAGAGGACAATGCCTAGTTCTAGGATGACCTCAAGGACGACGCTTGGAAGACGACGTCTAGGACAACCTTAAAGTACCGGTCGACACATACCCACGTCCCTTCCCCACTTCCCGCTGCACCGCCAGCAGTTCGGCTGGCTCTTTAGCATTGATCACTCCATTGCTGTGGAGTCATATGACGCGTCGCAGCGAATGGGAAACCGGGTGCCGTTTTGCTGCTACAGAATATTAGACAACGATGACTTCGCTTCACGGAATAGTTAAATAAACAGCAATGGTGTTTCACGTTGCACAACAGCCGACTGTTCCAGTGACACCTCAAAAATTTTCTAAACAAAACTTCTGCTTTTTTTTTTTTTTATGGGCACCATTTTACCATTGTTAGCTCCTTGCCTTGTTGCACAATTCACTAGACTCAACAGGCATAGAAAAAAATTGACCGCATCTCCCCGTGGTGAATTATGTTGATTTGGGCGAAGCTCTGGTGGTGCTTGTCTGCGTAGACGCTGAGCCACAGCATGCGGAGCCTTTCGTCCGTCTATATCCATGTCAGAAAGAGAATGTGTGGTATGGAACGTGGTTATATACGCATTTGAGCATTTAACCACAGCACCCTCTCGTCTATAAACGTTCAGCCAATGCATGCAAAGTTTAACGCGATTATATACGCATTTGACCGCAGCGCCCTCTCCTGTATAGACGTTGAGCGGCTACATGCAACGTTTCATCCATGACATCCCCAGGTCTTGAGTTACTACCACATCTCAGAGCCCCTACTCGTCCCGCAGTCGTGGCCGAGTTTCCCCTACACACGCACGTGCTCGTGAGCACGTAAGCTCATGAGCAGGAGCACAGGAGGGAGGCCGGAGACCTACGGACATGGCTAGCCCCTAAGGAGCTTCGCCCCTAAAATTACCTCTTCACATGGCAGTTTTTTCTTTTTCCGACGATTTTTATAGCAGCATTACTATTAGAAAATACTTTTGTTTTAAAAGTATTGTCTGAAAGCTAGAAGCCCGAGCTCATAGCTTTATCTGCAGCAGCTGGTCCTGCTGAGCAAGAATTGGTGCAGCCGAGGTGCCTTCTTGAGCAAAGAGCTTGAACTTGAAGCCTAGTAGTGGCATTTCCATTCCAATTGATTTACATGAGAAAGGGCCGAGAGGCAAATATTCAGACGAAGCAATGTTCCGTCCAAAAGAAAACGGAATAGTGCAAAATGCTTGAACACGTATGAGCGGAGCTCCTTTTGAGCGAAATTAATCGACAATAAAATACTTATTTATTGCGCATGTGGCATTCGAGACATGGTAACAGGGGCTCACAGCCGCAGAATGCTTGCAGGCTGCGTCTGGGAGAGTCGCGGGCCGCGTGTTTGAGACCCTTGGTCTATGGTATGTGCATGCACAAACATGCTGTGGAATCTCTGGTTACAGTACTTGTGTTGCACAAGGAAGTGAAAAGATTTTCAAAAAAGGTGACTGGCTGCTTTTGCAGTGATGGAAGTGGCATTGGACCTCTTGTAGCAGGCAAAATATTGGTTTGGAGCAGCCATTGACGCTTTGGGAGCAGATGTCAACATCTGCTAGTACATCACTTAAGAATGAAAAAAAATGATTGTACCTCTAAACGAGTTCATTTATGATAATGATTGAGGGTTCCCATTTGATACTCGAGCACATTACCTATTACCGTTTATGATAAGAATACATGGGGCGTAAAAGGAACACAGTCTTCTTAAATAAGGCTCTAGTCAGAGAAGGTTTCATTTACAATAGGTATTAAAAAATGGTTGAAATGTGAATCATAGTGCATTGGGATAAATCCTCTCTCCCCTCCCCATTTTACACTCGGTAGTTTCCTTAGCCTCTAAATTGTGTAATATTCCAGGAAGAACCAGCATATCCGCTAACGCTTCTATCAATATAAATGTGTCTGAAGTTCAGTGAGCCTACCAAACTCAAGGTTTCAATATTATAAACTGCCAAAACCACCGCCCAAAAATATTATAAAAGCGTACACTTGCACTTTAAGGGTATCACTGCTCTATAGCGGGGTAGGAACCAGAGTCACGTCAAAGTTCATTGCTCTTTCAAACGACAGGTGCACAGAAACTACCACCGTATTGATTCAAATATATATAGGCTCATGTTCCCTTCTCTCTGTCTTTTAGAGATTAATTTACAATTAGGACAAAGAAGGTCGACCTGTAATAATCCTGAGCATAATTTGCGTGCCCATCGCTCTAACCGAGGCGCTTCCCCATGTCAGCCGCTGCTCCTAGCACTCCGGTGCAAAGCGGTGAAGCTCGACGCACGCGCTTTGGTGAGAGGCGGTGAGGGTTGACGCGAGCTGCGCAAGTGCCACGGTACTCTGCAGCCGAGGAACGAAGGCATCTGTCCGACATGAGAATCAAGCTATCTTATCGGGAGTAAAAGACCCTGGTTCTTTTTTGTAACAGCAGCCGCAATCGGCCATCCTACAATTTTGCAAAAGTTTTCTCGGGACTCTTAGTTCCTGACATCTATGATATCGTCTGGAAATTTAGTCGATGTCAGCGATCAACCAGCCAGCGCATCCACCGGCCAAAGCGGTTGACGCCCAGCATCAGCGGCTCTGGCCGGTTGATTCGCAGCATCAAAGTGCGACACCTTGACATTCGTAATCTCCTTGTATGCGTTCTTTCATCGGCTAAACCAACCAAATGCGGCAAATGTCCAATGACTTGCGCTTTTAGCGTGTGTTTGTGGTTGTATGTGTTCGAGCCTTCGGCTGTACTCTGACCTAAGACGGAACAAACTATACGGTGAGTAGAGACGCTGTGAAATTCATATTTGTACACTTGTTCTTTCCTTCTACTTCTCTGAATAATAGGGTCGACCAATAACAAAATATATATATTTCTTGCTTTAAGCCTATCTCGGCACAGGTGTGGCATAATTCTCAGCAAAAATGGCATTTTGGCGCAATATGTAGCAGACATACCTTCATGGCGCAATTTGGCGCAAATGGCGCAGCACTTCCATCACTGCTCTTGGGAGAAACTAATCTGTTTGCTTGCTAAGCCAGGCTATGCTTGCAAATAGGCATCGACACAAATTCATTGTTTTCACGGCTATACAGAAAGCTGTATTATCCGGCATGCTATGTACAAGAACGGTGATGGTTTCACTGGCTGTCGCTGGACGAGCTGCTCGAGGAGTCTGTGGACATGACCTCAACGTCCTCGTTCTCCTTGGCCTTGGTGTCCATGCCCACCGAGTTGTGGTTGCTGGACATGGGAGGCTTGATGTCCCCTCCAATCTGCCACGAGAAGGACTGCCCCAGTGGGTTTTGGTCTAGAGCAAAGAACAGAGAGGTGTAGTATCAGCACAGGCGTTTCACATCTACAGGTCTTAAAAGCTTACTGAGAGATCCAAGTGCAAGCGAGAACTAAACCACGTATGTGAAGTTTATACTCCACTTCTCGTGTTGCATACCATGTTGTGAAAACCATATGCACAACCGCGTAGCTTTGGCAAGCACTCCTGCAACCAGAAGTTTGGAAGTGGCACAGGGGGAACAAAGGCCATAGTGTTTGTGGAGCCAGAACATTTTGTAAAGGTGCCACGCACTGGTGCATATGATTTGCATCTTGGTAGATTATTTGCAAAACAGCAGAATTTATATTGTTAAATGAAGGTAGGCTCCTGTAGCCCAAGATTAAGTGCAAAAGTGCTATTAAAATCTCTTCTTGGTCCACAGTCTAAGATATGGCAACCAATTTTTACAGGCATCAAACACGCTGGCTGCGGTGACGAGCACATTTTGAAGGCTGTCTTTTCTCGTATAGTACACTTCAGTCCCAACTTCACGTGTTTTTGCCCTTGCCAGCTTGCCGAGCCCTTCTGCCTACAAGCACTGCTTTCTAAATTGTGTATTGAAAATCTAAACCGATTTTACACAATGAGTAGCAGTACTGCCACCACTATTACTAAGCTTGGATAATCGAAGCAGAATGAACGATTCTCAAGACTAGACCAGATTGCTGCAAGCATGCATTGCAAGCATGCATTGCAGCAATTTAACACTCACATGCTCGAATCCAAACTTGAGCCCAGTGACCTTTTTTTTTATTTTACTGGCCAATAAACAAGCGCCAGCATGTAAGCCACTACCTGCCCAGGCTCATACTTTCCCCAGTGATGTACTAAAAGATTTCTGCTTTTAGCTTGTTACCTGCCTACCTAGTTCAATAAAACATGCACACAAAGTGAAGGAAATGTAGGCGACACTCCATCCGTACATACATCCGGCCTTATTCTCTGTTCACATTTTTGTAATAACTAAATCTATTTACTTTGATTCTGATTGAGAGCATTCATTATGAAGCGTTAGTAGATTGCACCGATAATAATACCAGATACTCCACGGATGCCTCTGCGCATGCCTTGTATTGTTACCGTTATTGGAGGTATCGAGACAATCAACTAAAACTTCCTATTGACAGTTCAATCTTTGCTTGTGCGTGTGACCTCACCATGGTGTCCGCGTGCAGCACTCAGATCTCCGAGGTTGCCCTGTTGCTGCAGCGGGGGTCCTGAGAGGGGAAGGTCGCTCAGACGACCCAGGTAACCCTGCCGCATCTCGATGTCGGTCGGGTATGGCCTCCGCTGGTCCCCTGAAGTGCAACGAGTGAATGCATCGTCCAACATACTAACTCACACTCCTAACCAAGAATGCAACCCTGGCCCTAGTTGGACTTGCACATCATTGTCCTCTGACGCATATTTTAAACAAGTGAAACAGGCATGCATATCAGATGGCTAACCAATGCAAGGCTGAGACAACCACTGTGAGACTGATCCATGGGCACTCGTGCTTTATTGGCATTGACTGGGCACTTGACTCTCAGTGCTATGAATCTGCACAAACCAACCATCCCGACAAACCGACCATCCTGATGCTGCAAAAGATTTGCACCAGATATAGTGCTGTTGTCTAGTCAAACTTGACTGCCATGTTAAACCTTCCACGAAACGCTGCAGCCACCGTGCTTGACGGCAGTGGAGAATTTTCAGGCTGTGATGACCGAAAAACAAATCAATCGCTTTGGGGTACTTGTGATGACCGAAAAACAGCAATGTCCATTTAATGTGGCAATCGGCCTCTGAGCCGTCTTCCAAAAAATTCAACTGAAACTTGCACTGAATGAGTTCTTGAAAGAAACCTTTCAATTCAAAAAGAAAAGCTGTTCAAGTTCAGTAGAGTAAAACGAGGTAGAAATATGCCAAATGTATTAATGTCATCATCTTTATATTGGTATAGACCTTTCCAACACCTATCAGCCAGAAATTTCTGCCATCCGCCTGGGCTGTGCAAACTCGGTCAGTGCGGCATTCCACTTGCATTGTATTCGTAGTTCACCGGCATTTCTTAAAGTTTTCACTTTATTTGCCTATTAAGGTTGCTTACCCATTTTGTGT
Source organism: Ixodes ricinus (assembly GCA_037355805.1). Taxonomy (NCBI): domain Eukaryota; kingdom Metazoa; phylum Arthropoda; class Arachnida; order Ixodida; family Ixodidae; genus Ixodes; species Ixodes ricinus. Next base: position 82,772 of record JAZHYW010004968.1, read on the forward strand.
TGTCTTCCTCTCTGAGAACCAGGGCAGGGTTGGGAAGTATCGCAATAGTATTTTAGAAATACTTTCAGTATTTATAGTTCTGTATCGCGATACAATGTTTCAATCAAACTCTGAATTTCAGTATAGGAATACATTTTTGGTGTATTCCTTGTATTGCGATGCAACCCCAGGCAATCTCGAACGTTGCAACGTTCGCGAAGTCAGTGACGCCCAAGCATAAGCTAAAGAGACTGTTTTATTTCTTCTTTCTTTCTTCCGAGGGATAGAAGAAACAGTAAATCTGACATTGCAGCTTTGTTATCAAGCAGACCAAGGTTTGTTTTTGAACATTATGGCCTCGACATTGGTGACTCCCTCGTATGTCTTCCTGGAGGCTTCAGTTGGGCCACTATTTTTGTAGAATCAAAACGTTGAAGGCACAGTAGGTACAAGCTTTCCAACTGTTCATTGAGCTCCCAGCACCATTTACTAGAGCGAGCATAAAGTTTCTTTCCTCAGATAATCAGATAAAAAAATTGTAGAGCCCTTCCACTTTACGTGAAGACTGGGGACCAGTGAAGCTGTTATTTTTACGACATCTAGGGCGATGCCTAGAGGACGACTCCTAGGATTACCTCGAGGACGATGTCTAGGATGACCGCAATGACGACTTCTAGGACGACCTCAAGGACGACGCCTAGAGGATGACGTCTAGGACGACTTCTAGGAGAACCTCGAAGACGACTTCTAGGACGACGCCTAGGACGACCTCAAGGACGACCTCAAGGACGACTTCTAGGACCACCTCGAGGACGACGTCTAGGACGACCTCAAGGCGACGACTAGAGGACGATGCCTAGAGGACGACGCCTGGGACGACCTCGAAGACGACGTTTAGAGATGATAACAAAGGATCAGGACATCACTATCTAATAATGCCAAGGAAGGCTGACTCACACTGGTTGCCCCCTCTATCTATTTTTATTTATTCATACTTGCCACGGCCAATGGAGAGTTTTCTGTCAACATCTGCGGGTGCATTTTTTCCCAGATCCTAGCGCATAACAGCTTCGCTATAAACACAATTTCATTCCAAGGCGACGTCTTGAAGTGGCTCCAAAAAAGGCATCAAAAATGAGACTATACCCCGTTCATCTCAAAGCTGACAGTGCGGTGGAAGCTATACGCTTGTTGGACCAGGCATATGCCTTTCTTTTGCCACGTGATCACGCTCGCACCCATACTTACGTGCAGGGAGCGGAGTCAGGTGATGAAAAAAGGCAGCTGATTCGTCTGGCAAGAGCGTAGCTCCCACCGCACTGTCAGCTTAGGGGTGAACAGAGTATAGAGCATGCTGACCTTTCGGGGATATTTCGGTATATAAAAAGCTAATTTAGAGGTTCATCCGACATTGCTTCGAAGGCGGGCACTATATCTAAAGGAGAACTGCACTGCATTCTGGATGGAAAGTATTTCCAACCTAGTGAAGACCCGCTTAGTTCCCACAACTTTATGTTAAAAGGAAACTCGCAATTCTATGCGAAAATAATTTCGGGCTCGAGAATGTTCAATTTCAGCTTCAATATTTACCTCACGGTTAGTATGAGTTTTTGTTTTCACCGGAAGACTAATTTTCCCCCTAAGAAGTACAAATCCTGGGCCCTAAACTCGTCAAACACAAAGTTGGAGCCGAAAGTTCGCGGAGCGCGCCGATTGGACGTTGGCGAAAAAGCGTGGTCATCGTCGTGATAGGCCAATCGGTGCGCTCCGTCAACAACTTTGTGTTTGACAAGTTTAGAGGCTTCTGTCAATGTAGCCTACCTATTACCAACTCCAAGCGAGGTGTTCATATACATTGAAAACTGAAAAAATTATGTTTGTTTTGAGGTTTTTTGCCCAATCCCCTAAGCTCATGCTGGTGATATCCCACACTGCCTGGCGATAGTTACGAAATTGCAGACGATAAGCACATTGGTAAAGAAATCAAACTTTTTGTTTTTAATTTCTAGGCTAGGTTTTTAATTTCTAGGCTACCGCTCGTTATAAAGGGTACAGCCGTTAGCATCCACCCATCCAACCAACCAGGGACGCGCACTGTGAATCGCTTCGTTCGAGACTGCCGCTGTCTATATCGGGCAGAACAAAGAGTGTAACGGTAGACTTGCCTTGTTGCCAGTTGTGAGGGGCAGCTACGGCATTGCTCGCGCTGATCCGATGAGCATATTTTATGAGTTCCTCGGACGAGACGCATCGGGCATTTGCTTTCTCGATGCTCTGAAGTTTCTGCTTGGCCTGGTAGATGGCTGTCGACTGCACAGATATCAATCCCTCGTTAGAAGAAGCACAGACACGTCCCACATATGCTCCCATCCCATCCCCATAGTGTTTGGAAATCTAATTTGATAAATTGTGGCAGGATAAAAAAAAAAAAAGAACAGACAGAACTGTTTGTTTCAGTGGGTATGGCTTACCCAGGCCACCATCCTATAGGGTAGAGGTCTTCGGTACAATGCCTTCTCTTAACACCTGTAACTGTAACTTGTCAAACGTACCAGCAGGTGTTCGGCTTCTTTGAGGTGCCACTGGAGCAAGTGAATGTCATGGTCTTGTTTTTCCACCTCTTCCTGAAGCGCGTTGATTGTTTTCTGGACCTCGGCCTGCTGTTCGGCTGAGTGGGCATGCACGACGAAATTATTTAAAGTTGCCAACAACAAGCCATAATGACTGCAGGCAGCGGTGCTCACCAACAACTAGAGTCTGCTTCAGTTCCTCGTCCTTTGCGACCAACAACTCTGCGAGCTGGGCGTGTTCTGTGGACGTCAGCCTCTGCGATCTTGGAGCGATGATGTTCTCAAACAGTTCCCTGGAAGGCGAGAAACTCGATTCGCAGTCTTGTTGCAGATACGCACGATCGCGTTGGCGAAATCCGCTATTTCAAGCAAGCCGCAAAAGTCGCACGCACGATGCGTCGAGATGAAGTTTCGTTACAGGATTCGAGGGAAATTAAGAGTGATTCTTGAAAAACAACCAAAACTAATTTGACGTTTAGGATTTCACAGCTTCGGCTGGCTTTGGGAAGCAAGTGCTCCAAAAATCTACTGCCTCTTATTTTAATTTTTTTCAGCTTGACTTTGTGCACAAAGAGAAGGAAGCTTACTTGGCAATTATCTCGATATCGTCGACGAGTGTGAGCAGCTTCTCACGCGTGCTTTGAGGCGCTGCCATAACGACTGCGAATGCAACCCAACCAACGCAACCCAACGACACAACCAACACAACCGCTGCCGACTGTTGCCGCCGATGGTGAACTGTAACAAACCGACAAAAAGAAAATTCAAAATAGAAGGCCAAGACAGAATTTCGTAGTTTATCGAAGCTTTATTTCAGCCTTAGTTATTTTTATCTTTATAAATATAATAAAAACAACTAATAGCAATAATTTATTTAGATGAACAATTTATGTTACAGATATGCTACTTAACGTTTTTTTGTTTTTTTTCGAAACTGTGTCTAAATTTATGCGACACAAACATAAACTTCACAAATGGCGGTCGCTTGAGCTAGCGGGGCGAGCAGAAGCTACTGAGGCAAAAATGTTTCAAGCTTTCGGATAACAGCCTTTTTCCCGGGTGTTCTTCCAGGCAAGATCCCTAACGATGAGTGGAAGTGTTGGCTACCACCCACAGGGATCTACTTCCAGCTTCGACAGCTTCAAAGGAAGCAGTTCAGGTATTCGAAGCATTCACGCAGCTTACGCAGTAACGTCAAACAAACGCAAAACACGCACTGCATGTCAAACTCTGTTACATCGAACGATCATCTGCAGGTCGCATGACGGCGAGCACTCGAAGCATGGACAAGAAGGTCCATCGCACAACTTTAGGCGTCCACTGCCGGATTTTACCGACACCTTCATGGCGAAGTAAGAACCCATCATCCGAAGTAACATACAAAATGTCGAGTGAACTTGACTGATAGCGCGTTCTTTTCTAGGCGTCGGCAAGAACGCGAAAAAATTGGAGCCCAAGGTGTGCGCAGCCTTTGGGGGAATCGCCGGAGAGGCCCTTGAAGTATGTTGTTACAAGTTTCGTTTACATTCCTTCGCTTGCTGTCAGATTGTACCAGGGTGGAGAATAAAAATCAAGTTTATTTAATTCGTGGTTTAAATCGCACCGATTTTACTAAGTTCCCCAAATTTTATTTCAATTTACCGCTTGCCTATCATTTGATGCCCTACTTGCATTTGTTCTCTTTTGAGATCAAATAATTGTCAAACAAGAAAATTTCATAGCTGGCTGAACACCAGTAAAAAGCAGCGCTCTTTCAAGCAAATCAGAGCGATCTTCTTTTCTATCTTTCACGTACTTCGTCAGTTACATAATTTCCTATCGCAAGCAAATCAGAATGCAAAAGAAAATAAATTATTAGAAGTAAGGTACCATTGCAAGCAAATCAAAACGCAAAAAAAAGAAGCTAATAAAACTTTTTTACTATTTTGTATGTCGGCGTTAACATGGATAAAAAGTTGTTAATTAAACAATGCTTTAAAAGCTCAAATTTGTAATTTCTTCCGCATTGTTTTCAGTAATTGGAAATATCGATCAATCAATATTTCCTGTTTAGAATTATATCTAGTGATAAATAATCACTTTTTCTGCTAATGATTTAAATCAAATAAATCAAATTTTCTTAATTTTTCTTTTTCTAAATAATTACCGCAAAATACCGGGCAAGCGCCCACTCAAACTTTGGAGATAATCGCAAAAAAATGGGGGATGGGCGCTTTTCCGGTCATCCATTTTACATATAAATGTACTGTGCGTATTTTCTCAGATCTTACAGATTTGGGAATGGGCGCTTAATGTGGAATGGGCGGATGAGCGGTATTCTACGGTACTTTTTTCTACCCTGGATTGTACTGCTGATGGTGACATACCTTGAATGACTTGATTGTGCTCTCATGCACGTTTCCTTTGCAGCTCCGATGAAGAGCAGGCCAACAAGAAGAAACGAGAGGGATCTTCCGACAACGAAAAACGTAAGCTTCAACTCGGTTGCCTATTTTCCATCGGATGTCGGTCAGTCAATCAATCAGTTTTATTTAGTCACGGATTTCACCTACAGACAAATATAAATCCTCATATAAGCCTATGCGGCTTGCGCGTAGGGTCGTGACAGAGCTTCGTCAGGTTTAGAATTTTCTAAACGCACTCGTATATATTAATACATACTTTTCTCGAATCAAAATAAAATAAAGAAATTGCATTGAAAATGCTTCCAGTGGCGTGCTCAACGTTGTGCGTTGTAATGATCACACTTGGCTAGAGGTTACAAATTTGCTTCTCGCCGTTGGTCTCTCATATTTTTGGGACATTTCAAATTTTTTCTGTATATCTGTGTTTAGTTTATTCATCCGCACATTTGAAACTTGCGTGTGCTCTCAGAGACATCATAAAACAGCGGAGAGTGCGTACTGTGACACCTTTTAGTTCGGTAGACGCCTTCTCTAAAGATACCTTTGCAACGAGTCGACATTCCAATCCATCGGTGCGTGTCATCCCTTCTACGCAGTAACAATACCTGAATTGCAGTCAATGGTTTGGGAAGGAAACATTTCTGTTCCTTCCTTCAGCTCTCGCTCATTGTCTGTCCCCAGGGAAGTCCAAGAAGCACAAGCACAAGCACAGTCGCGACTCGAGCAGCCACAAGAGCAAGAAGCACAAGAAAGAGAAGAAGAAGAAGAAGCGGAAGGAGTCCAAGAAGAAGTCCAAGAAGCACCGCAAGAAGGAGACCAGCTCCTCCAGTGCGTCCAGTTCCCCAGAGTCGGATGCCAAGCGCAAGGCAGACGGCAGCGACTTCGAGATGTGGGTGGACAAGCGCAGTGAGTATCCTGGTGCCGGTGTGCGCCTGTTGATGCCATAGTCAGCGACAGAGCGAGAACGGCAGGGCTTGTCTCTTGAACGCCTCCAGCATGCGCTCCACGTCTTCCGCCGGGCTTCGGCTGTGCGTGCACTTGGGGTGCAGGAGTCGTCGAAGCATTGTCGAAGGCAGAAAGCTCGCGCTGGAGGCAAGGCCACTGAAGCTGCTCCCTGCCATTCTCATTTTGTCAGTGACCATGGACCACTCTGCTAGGATGAGAGGAGACAAGGAAATGAGCCTCCATGTTTGGGTGGTTCCGGCGGTGGAGCCCACCGGAACTGTTTTAAACAATGAACACGACGCGTGCCCTTTCTCTCTTTTACCCGGACGATTCTATCAAAATGCCTGGATGTATTTAGGTGGCATTGCAGTCTAAATGGCACTGCCCAGAGAGCCCTTGTGGAGTGGTCTATAGTGACATGGCAAGGTGGAATGTGTGACTTTTCTGGGTCGGAGAAAAGGGGCATCATGCAACGTGGAAGTCCAGTATCTCTTGCAGTGTCGGTTGACAGCGACATAGAAGCTTTTTGGTTTTGTACAGACAATTTTTTGCCTTGGGGCTTCTTTCAAATGAAGTTTTGATTGTCACTGCCAGTTGCCGTTGCTGTGGTGATAAAGGTAACAGTCGGATGCTGCGCCTCCTTTCATCTTTCCCGTACAATTGTAAAGTCAAGGTTCTACTGTCTTGGACAAAGAGTGGAACAGGGGGCTCATACATATAGCATTGTTAACCATTAAACAACTAAAAACATGTCTAAAAAGAAAGCTTCATCTTAATTACATCCTTTAAAACCTAGAAAAAAAAACAGAAAAAAAAAGCTGACAATTTTTTATTTGCACTAACATTTTCATGTTATGTAGTACACACTGAGAGTATCCAGAAGGGAGGTTAAGAAAACATGCAGGCTTAGCTGCCTGTATCGCTAAGCAACTACTAGAAAACTTGATCTCTTGCAGCAACTCTCGCTCAATGTCATTTCCTTTGTCGAGTGATTCCCAGCCACTCATAGCCCTTCTAGCCCCTGCTGTGTGACAGGTGAAGAATACAAAAAAAAAATTGTTGCTACATAGTTACATTGGGTACTTAAAAGGGCACTCAAGTGCTTTTTGTAGAAGCTTGTTTTTGATGGCATATTGTTTGTATGGCTTTAGCCAATAGAAATGACCACTTCTAAATGGCAAGACATCCTAGCCAACTCACAGGAGTAGAAATATGCAATCACTATTTTCTCTTAAAGAGTTTTTGCGAAGAAAAAAAAGTGTATTTTTAAACAGCCTAATTGGGACAAGCATTTCACAAAACAATTTTTCCATCAAAAACAAAAAAATTTACAGCAATATTTATTGCACGATACTGAGTTTAGTTTGCGGCTATTTCGTCTGTTTTAAATCGCGCGCCACAAAGTAGTGGCTGCTATATGTCACAGAGTGACGTACAACAGCCACTCTGCGCGCTTCGAAAGAGCGGGAGTTTCAAATGTGGAGAAGTTGTGTCTCCAACTAAATTACGTCCTGTGGAGTAAATATTGCTAGAAAAAATTTTTTTTTGCGGAAGATTTGTTTTGTGACATGCTTGTCCCATATAGGCTGTTTAAAAAAACACTTTTTTTTCTTTGCAGTTACCCTTTATGGGGGCCGTCCTCGGATCCCCACCACCTCCATAAAATTTGACCAATGAAAATAGTGAATTGCGTGGAGATTCCAAACGTTTCTATAATTGCTCTTTTTAAATGCGTTGTGCATTATATTTTGACAAGAACCGTTGAATCTTTTTGTTTAGGAGACGTAATACAGCAATTGTTGTTTGAAAACACCGTCCGACGGTGTCTGCTCCAAGACGCAGAAAGTGTCAAACCTTTGATTAGATTTTTAATAGGAAATAGGTTGCCTATGAGTGTGAATTCGGGTTTTTTAGGAGGCTTACAGCCAGCAGATTGAGTTATCACCATAAATAGACAATCTCAGAATCCACTTGAGTGCCCCCTTATAAAGAAATACTACAATGAAATTTCGGTGCCTATTTCTCGGTCTATATGTGTTCAAGGGAGCAGTATCACATCGGACACACCAACCTCTCGTTGAAAAAGACACGAAAATGAATTTTAAAACAATTAAATGATTAGCAGATGGCACCTGGTGGATGTTGCAAAAGCCTCGTTTGTAATGCCCGTCTAGGAACCTTGACAGCTAGTGACGATGCCTGTCTCGCCTAAACCTATACATGCTTTGAACCGGACGTCGTCCCGCCAGCTTTCCAGCCATTACAAGAGAAGAGGGGAAAGAGGAACTCTTGTCTCACCGAGACTCTCTTTTGTGTGTCCTAGACTTGCCCAGACATCGCCATTGTCCCTCTACAAGATCTTAAAAGATTAACCCATTACTCAAAATTCACACAAAAGCAGCTTTGCGGTTAGTTGCGGTGGTCCGATCAATCGCTGGCGTGCTTCGGCCTCTTCGGTGGCTGGAACGGCCAAAGCACCCCGTCGACGTCAGCCTCACCATAGCCTTGCTCGTCCCGAGACAGTCTACGTCATGGTTGCGCCGGATGTCACGTGCTGTCCGCTGGCTGCTCTCCGGGCGCTTGCCAGAGTGGGCCTTTTTAACGAAAAATACAGCCATCAGGCTCATAATACAAACATGCAATTGTCATTTACGGGTATTGTGGATCACATTCAGTCCATTTCTGAACCCGACGGGTACATTTCAAATTTCGTTGAAGTATCCCTTTAAAGGGGGAGTGCAACGATTTTAACAATTAAATACTAATTTGCAGCTTATATTTTTTGTACTGTTTACCTAGGCACAAATGAGAAAAAAACATGCCACTTTCCCCCGAAAAATTTGGTTCGTGTTCCGGTGCAAAACAACAAGAGAAAAATTTAATTATTTGCCGACCTGCAGCCCCATTCGGCGGTTACGGGAACTATGGTGTCACGTGACAGGAGTACACAGAAGTCCGCAAAGCCAGTCTCCCCCCCTACCGTCAGCCCCGCGGCGAATCATCTTTTGTATTGATCACTCGCTGCGACCTTCGGCGACGCTAATCCCTGAAAAGTCGACAGTCAATGAGGGGGTGGCCGGGGGCTCTGAAGGCAGAACCCAACGGGAAACCAGGTGGTTACCCCAGCGACGTCACCTGAAAGACAAGAGTCAAAGAAGAGATTGTTTTCTGTTCTTTATTCTACAGGTGACGCAGATCGATTCCCGCCGTTAATTGGCCAAGTCAGAAAATCGTTCCACCCCGCCCCTCTAAAACATAAAAAAAAAAATTCAGCTCATAAAATATTTGCAACAAAATACCACAAAATAAGAAGAAGAAAAAAAAATTGGGACAAGTGATGTTAGGACAAAAAGTAACATGAATGCCCTCATAATAAGCGTAATAGACTGGTCCCTTCCACCTGCAAGGCCAAAGGTTGGTAATTGCTCGATTTGCAAACTCTACCGAGGGGTTGTGATCAGCAAAAACTAAGCAGTATGGACAGGCGAAGTTTGACCCATGGCAGTGTTTTGCGTATCTTTGGTCCCTTTACTTACGAGTGTGGTCTGTGACTGCAGGGGCTGAAGACGACGAAGACGAAGAAGAGGTGATTGGTCCCCTTCCCAAACAGCATGTCCAACTCTCGGCCAAGGAGTGAGTGGACATTGTGACAGTTTCGTCTGATTTTGTCTGACACAGGATGATGAGCGGACGCCGGGGTGTGCACTCCGACCTACACTTGTTGCCCTTTGTCTTCCCAAGCAAAGATTGCCTATACCTTTTGTTCATGAGTCTAGGCTCGTTTCAGGCTGCAAAACAAACTGTAGAGTGTTTTTTCCTGCTTAGTTTTTGCACGTCAGATGTAGGCAAGTTCCCATGCTCTTAAGGATGTACCGTTTTCAAAAGAAACCTTTGCATTGTGAAACCGCACCTGTTGTGGAGGTGCCAATATGTCTTGAAACTGAGAATGTCATCCTTAGGCACTAAACATGCTGGTGAGCCTACATGTACGAAAGAATGAAGGAGGACACTTGGAGCTACTGAACATTCCCAGAATACCACGATCCTGAGCGTCTGCTAGACGTGCAAATTATTGTGCTCTCTGATTAATTAATGCGTGCGATACGAAAGGGGATACTAAAGTGTTGGTTAAGTGGATCTAGGGAGGTATTTACATTACTTAATTTATTTTGGCTTAGCTTCTAGCACAGTCTCCTATGAGTCTGAAGCAGGTTGCTTTCACTGCCAACTTCACTCAGCTCAGTGGGCTCTGTGTAAGTCTTAGCTTGAATGTGGGCCACGTAGTTTGCAGGAGCATGCAACCTTGCACGAACAAATCATATCTGCAGCGGGTTTATTTTGATGTTGTCTCAATGCTTGTGCCATCAAGTGATTGTGGATGGAGACTTGGGAATTTTTTCGGAATGTACAGGGACATCCAAGAACGTCATAAATTATGACAGAACGCTTTGGCTATGAAACTTGTCTTGTCTGGAGATTTTGCCCTGCTCTAGATCTGTTTTGGAACTGGCTTTTATGACAAGATGCATTTTCACTATAGTTTGTGTTAGCATTAGAACTGCACTGGTCAAATAGCTTCTTGCAGTGGAGATAATGGACGTGATTTTTAGGCTCACTAACTTCCCGCCATCTTTATCCCGCCAGAGCAAATCTGTCTAGAACTTATTCTGACTTCACTTAAATCGTAGGGAAATTTGGTACTAAATGGCACCCAGCCAAGTGGGAATGCAGGCACCTTAGTGAAGCATTGGCTTGTTCCACATCTGTTACAGCTACGGCAAGGCGCTGTTGCCAGGAGAGGGTGCCGCCATGGCAGCTTACATCGCCGAGGAAAGAGGATCCCCAGGAGAGGAGAGATCGGTCTCACGAGCAACGAAATCGAGTGCTTCGAGCAAGTGGGATACGTCATGTCAGGGAGCCGGTAGGTCTTCCGCTTTCTTCGTTTCTTCCGATTGCAATTCAAAATGTTGCACTTAAAGTGCAACTAGATATTCAGTGCTCTCAATATAAGTTACTTCTGGATAGGGGAGTTGTAGGAATTATGATTTTCACATGATTTTATTCCTGACTGACTTTTTGGCCAATCAAGCAGCCAAAGTGTTAATAAGCAATTCTTCACCAAGAGAGTATCAGACGTAGAAAAAATTGTGAACTGTAGCAGAGGCTTTATTCGACGAGGGAAAGGACGGCCTGGGAGGAGGAAGCAGATGGAACGCTGGAGAGGAGAGGAGGAAACATCCTCCTCTCTTGAGCGTTCTGTCTGCTTCCTCCTCCCCGGCCTTCCTTTTCCTCGCCCTACCTTCTAAAGTTGCAACAAACTATAAATACTGCCATAACCGATTTTTTTTTAGCATGTTTATGTGTTGCTGTAAATGTGGCCCGCTGTGTGTGGGTTTGTTTTTGGTGTCGACATGTGTCTCTTCATTATTGCTTTCCCTCTCTCTCTCTCGATCTCCAAAATATCTTGCAACTTGTATTATCTCTTCACTTGAAAAAGAGCAGGCTCTGCTCGAAATGTAGAATAAAGCCTGTGCTGCTTTTCACAATTTTTTCTATGTCCAATCAAGCAAGGAAGGAATTGGAACAAATAAATGCTTCAGCAGTTATTTATTTCTCCAGAGATTTTTCTGTTCGAAATATGATGATTGAGCTCCAGCAGCTGGACTGGTTCACAAAGAAAGGGTCAGTGAGAGAGGAACTGAATTTGAGTTACATTGCATTTGGATTGCATCATTGCATCATAGTCCACCAAGCCATGTTGCTTTGCAAGATCTTGTATGTGAGTATAATTATGTGCAAGTAGTCATATACCAGAAGTGTTGTAACTTGGGCGAGTTGGTATGAAGATGTATTTGAACAGAACAGCGCTCAAAAGACAAGGACAGAAAGAAGGGTCATGCACAACACACAAGCTCTTGTGTGTTGTGCATGTTCCTTCTCTCTGTCCTTGTCTCTTTGTGTGCTGTTCTGTTCAATAGTAATATACCGTGCTATATCACATGGTGCAAGGCTCCAACAACACATGTCTAATTCATGTTGTATGGCCCATTCACAAGCTGTTTGTTAGTTTCAAATATTTCCACAGCCAGATTTCGTGGGGCTCTCACATTGTCTCATTCTTAATTTTGTTTTAGCCTCTTTAGTGCTGAGTAGCAATGACACGTTTTACCGCACATTCTTCTCGGAAAGTTTCGTCCTAAATTTTTGCTAAGTGTCGTGGGTTACCCTTTTCTTACAGGCATCGTCGTATGGAGGCCGTACGTCTGCGAAAAGAGAACCAGATTTACAGTGCAGACGAGAAGAGAGCCCTCGCCATGTTCAACAGGGAGGAGCGGCAAAAGAGGGAGACCAAGATCCTCTCGCAGTTCAAAGAGGTCATCAAGGCCAAGTTGCAGGGAGACCAGTGAAAACACATCTTCGGAGGACGGAAACAGACTGAACATTGTTATCGTGGCACGATGTTCCCCTTCCTTGAACTTCCTAACATCGGAACATTCACACCAACTCTCCCAAGGCTTGTACTACATCAGCTGTTGGCTAGATCCTTAGAAACCCCGCAAGCAGTTACAGTCATTCGTTGACATTTCCTTCTGACTTTCTCAAAGACCTCAAAGACAGTGACGGATGGTGTCTTGTCACCTGGAAAACATGTCCGATCGCTTTCATCATCTTCGTGTGTCGTGGCCCATCCACGGGAGTCGGTTAGGGATGCCACAAGACTGAAGCTAGGGATGCTATTAGATAGCAGCACATAGATGTTCTGCCCCCATTTTCGTTTGTGATGGTACTTTCGGCTCTTTATTATGCCAATAGAAGGGATATTCTATCCCCGGGCCACTGGTACTCTTTTGGGTGGAGGCAAGTCTGGTGCATGGCTCCCAGAACTCATGGACATGCTTATATGCCATCTCATGACCTTACTGCTAATCCCTCAACCAACTTGTACATAAGCTCTTTGTGACTTTTTTTTTTTTTCAGTGAAATGTCAAGATAAATCTAAAATATCAGTTTCCTGCTTTTGTCTTATTTGTAGCAAAATATTCTCCATGGTTTGGACAAGAATCCCTCTGGAAATTGGAAGCCCACTCCCCACTCCCCACTGAAAAACAGTCGGGCTCTATTTGCTTCAATGTGCGGTATAGCAGCAATGAGCATCAATGAGTGTTTGCTTATTGGTGCTTTACGAACACTGCAGAGAAGCTGCAATCTGGGGAAAGAGGCAGATTTGTGATCGAGGCGAAGCCAACTTTGGTGACAGAACTGACAACTTGATGAGCACCAATGATCATGGTAGCACCGGCAGCACCACCTATGTGCACAACTGAAATATTGCTCATTGGCATCTTTGCAAACCCTGCAGAGAAGCTAATTCCCGGACAGGTGTAGTGTTTGATGCAGTGAAGCCAACTTTACAACCCTTTCAAAATTTGGATAGAGAAAAAAAAGAAAAAAACGCAAGGCAAAGTAGGTAGATTTACACTCTCTCCCGCCTATCCCTTTTTCTCTGAAAAGTAAAACATAACCCTGATCGTGTGGATCTCGGAACCGACCATGAACCAAGCTTGGAACAGACAAAGAGTATTTCACTCTCTTCTCCGTGGTCACGTGCCGTTCTTTATGGTTCAGATGCAACCACCAAATATAATCAAAGTGGGTCATCGAAGGCAAACACTAAATATTTAAAATAGCAAAAAAAAAAAAGACATACTAATTTTTGTGGGTTCTAAAAAACAGCAAATACAATGTTGAAAAAAGAAAAGCTCGAGGTACACCTAAGCACTTCTTATGAGTTGTGAATGCGAAAGCATGCAAGCCGCTCGTCCGCTCCCTTTGTCGTCTGCTGCGTACTAGCGCGCGCGCGCTTCGGATCTCGGAGGCCATGGCGCAGCGGCCCATGGGAGCCCCGTCGACGCGCGCCAGCCAATGGAACCGAAGGCGAAGTTTTCGCGCTTCAGTCAGCTCGCATTAAAAAAGAAAAAACAAAACAAAAAAAAAACGTTGCAGAGCAGCTGTTTTCTTAGATTAAAACGCGCAGGACAAGCACAGGACAACCACGTTCTTTCATGAATGAAAGAATAAAACGCGGAGGACAAGCACAGGACAACCAAGTTTTTTTATTTATGAGTGAAAGAACGTGGTTGTGCTGTGCTTGTCCTCCGCGTTTTATTTTTTCGATTTAAACCGCATGTAAGCGATTTCTTCTGTCCAGTTTCGGTTTCGGAATTGAGCAGCTGCGTTTTTTTTTTACTTTATTAAAAGTATACGTGACGTTGTAGCAAAATATTATTCAGGTTGTCTTTTAATACCATAATAAATCGCCCCCCAAAAAAGCTAAAAAAAACAATTTAATGTAAAATTTTTTGGATTTTTTTTTTTGCAAGCCGCTTGAATCGGCGAAACTCCAGATCCATGTTGGCAACACGGTATTTAAATGTCCGCGTCGTTTTGTTGTGGCGTTTGTGGTCAGAGCGTTCTGATCAAGGACAAATCGGGCAGATACTAGGTCAAATAATGCTTCCACCTATTCTAGCGAGCCGTGTGGCCTGAACTCGCTCCCTTGCCAGCGGGGGCATACGGTCTCGCTTGACATGTAGCACAGTGCGAGTGCGACGCACTGACGCTTCGACACATGGAGCGCATTGGCTCGATTGCGCGGCCGTAGAACATTATGCTTTTCCCGGTGACACAAAGAATGACCGCGATTTTGCTAGGAGGATGCCTCGTGATGATGATAGTAGGTAAGCTCCTGAACCGTCTTAATCCTCCGAACGCCTCCAGTCCTCAAAGTGACTCCTCAAATGCTGCGTGCGTACACGTCCACAGCAGGCAGAAATATCACAGCTAGCAAATTACGTTTACTGCTCTAATGTAATGTTAACCGCGTTTCGAAGAACATACCAGCTTCAAGGGAACGCAGTGTCTACCTTAATCCCATTAATGATGATAATAAAGAAGGAGAAGTAATGGAATGATTTGCATGGCGCTTTGATGACATGACTGACACTGACATCTTTCTTCTCATCAATGCCAGTTCCTCCGTAAAAGTTACTTTTTTTTTTGTGGGTTGGGTGGAGTCACTTTACTGATTGGCTGGGAGGGGCTAAGGGTTAGGGATGGGTGGGATCTTTATGCGGTTGGCCGCTCCCAGCAATCAATTGAGGTGAAGGTCCCATCCCCCCTCGGTACGCCGCACATGTCTGCGTCTCCCACTTTACGCCGGTCGCTCCGATTTCCATCTCTGTTGCAGTCGTTTTCAGCTACCGGCAGCTCGTCGCCTCACAGTTGGTCCCAGCAGTGCCTGTACCACACGCCGCTAGTCTGAGCCACGTCACGAGGTATGCGGCTTAGCGCGCGCGGCATTGGTGCCCAAACATCCACGCGGCATTTGAACTCGGTGTGCCTCCCTGTTTAGACGTGGTTTTTGAGCTTAGTGACATTCTGTACCATTTGGTATGTTTGTGTTTTTGGTTGTTATGATGTATTTAAATACAAATCTAAAGATGGGGGAGCAGCAGGATTTGACAGACTAGTAATAGCGTTGTGTAGTCAAGAGCTTGTTTCAGTGGGGCCGTGATTATGTGAAATTAGTGGTGAAAAGGTTAGGGGGAACGTCAGTTATTATAGTCTACAAAGGTCTGTCAGAGGGAACCTGCTCACTATTCAACAGTTTAATATCTATCGAGAAGTGCACAAAATGGACATACAAAAAATATAGCATTTTTTATATATATATTTTTAGTTCATTCTAATTAGCAAGCTTATTTCATCATTACAGTGCAATCCACTTATAACGATAATGAGAAAACCCAAAAACTCAATCGTTATAACCGATTGTCGTAGTATCTAGATGAGGAACTGATTTTTTCTAGTCTAGAAGCTGGTCGTTATAAGTGCTACATCGTTCTATCTATTATCGTTATAAGTGGATTGCACTGCACATGTTTTTGTTACCTCTCCAGCTTCATCTGTGCCAGTTAATGCGCCTAGCTGTGCCAGTTAATGCGCCTATGTATCTGTCAAGATTATTTGTCAAGAAATCTAGATGCTGTTTCTGCGGGCAAAACAAAAATAGTCGGAAGCTCTTTACAAATGCAGTCTATTAGAGACGTTTATATGTGGAAACTTCAAAACAAAGCATGCATATATTGTATGTTAATAGCGGACATCTAAGAGAAGGGATATGTTTCATGAAGCCTCAGACTTCCACTTGATGTTTTTCTGCAATACACTGCAATGTTCTACATTGCAGTGTATTCAGCTGTAGCATATGACTTCAGCAGACGAAACTCCAAGTCATGTTTGCTCTCTTCTGAGGAGACTTCCAATCACTGACACTCATTGTTTGTCTTGTGCAGATATGTAGGTATACTAATGTACTTGACAGTCCTCATAAGATTACATTGTTTTTACATCTAAATGTGAGTGTGATTGGAAACCTAGTGGGGCTTATTCCGTAGATATGAGGGAATGATGGCAACGGTGGCTTGAGGGGGGACCTTTTTGAACAGGCATCAGGAATCGTCTGGTAAATATCCGAACCCCAAGGACGCAATCATAGCCTCAATGGAGGGCAAGCTGAGAGACCTGGAGGCACGCATTAAGAAGCTGGAGAACACTGCTCCCAAGGACTTTCCTTTGGTGCGGCAGCTAGACTACCGCGACAAGAAGCGCATACTGGTATGTTACCACCATCACAACTGTGTCTATTGCGGTCGCATGCTCCAGCTGGCCCTGCTATTTTGAGTCTCCATTTTTTCTGAAACATATGCTTGTTTTGTTTTTCCATCACACTTGCGAGCACGCTTGCCGAAGACCTAAATGACGAGGCCATACTGTATTATGTTTTATGTCACCGTCCAGAGGCTAGCGTGGGGCACCGATTGGACGTGAGTGCCGTGTCAGTGTTTGGCTAGAACTTGTTTTCAATCGCTCAGGGCACGGGTTCCAGCCGAAAACTGCCACGGCGCTCTTGTCTATTTTGTGCTCTAGGCAGTGCCGTAACCAGTGGGAAGGCTTATGGGTCTTTAGCCCCTCCCCCGAAACCCGGCCAACCCTATAATATCCCCTCCTTCGTCCGTGTTTGTTTGCGCTGTTTTTACATTATGACCTATAATATACACCTGTATTTTGACCCCCCCCCCCCTTCCCCCTCCCCCCCCCCATAAAAAAAATTCCCTGTTACGCTACTGGCCCAGTAGGATGCTCTTCTGTTATGGGAGCCTCTTGCAGGAAACTAGGAGTGGCCGGGCCATATAACACATCCTGCTATATAAATGTTTCAGTGAACCTCGACAATGCCCCTTGCCCTCTCTCAGTGGCAAAGGACAGCGCTACAAGACGTAAAAGTATGGTACAGCCTAGCCATGGGTGACATCTGAGTAGACAAGGCAGCTGCCTAGAGTTGCATAAATTTGGGACCTTATAAATTTTAACGGGCATTGCACCAAAACCCTGGATGACACCATCTGAATGCGGCGGTTCCAGTATTCCAGCAATGAGGTTGAGGGAAGGAAACATTGATGTTTGAAACATCATGGTTTTTTTGTTTTTGTTTTTTATGTTGTTAGCACTGTTTGTCACAATATATTTTTCCCTTGAGTTTTAGGCATGTGCCAAGAAGTGGTGTGGCAACGAGCCCATGTTTAGGGAGGTATAATGTGTGAAAAAGAGGGCTGTTTTTGCTATTAAGGCAGCAAGCTGCAAGCTTGTTGTTGATTGTTACTGGCCGAACCGCTCGGCTGGACAGATAAGGCTCAGTGTGGTAAATGGCGCCGGGAAATATTCCACTGTCTCCCATCTGCTTTGAACATGTGCGTCCATTCACATAACTGCTCTCTCGTCTTGGCAGTAGTCGTTGGAAAACTTGGGACTCTTAGTAAGAAAGAAATCTGGTGATGTTTGGCGATCGTGTACATTCTCCAGTACTTTTTTCTATGGGTTTCAATATGTTTAACAAAAGTAAATGTCGTAAACGACTTAATTTTCGTGAACGATTTGTTTGTGCGACACAAACAAATCGCGCAAAATGTCAACATTTCGGAAACAATATTTAGATTTGCTGCACTCCATTTATCATGAGCATAATGTGAGGTAGAGCACACAATAATGGGTTCACAAATGATCTCATTATTGTGCTGATGTGCAGTTTATATTGATCATGTACTCGAAAAACAATACTCGTAAGCGTATCTGACCAACCTATGCTGCCCCTTCATCGACTATTCCTGCAAATATGTAGTAATAGCCGGATTGTAGTCTGTATTGTCGCTTCTCTGAGCCCTCGGCGATAACTACTACAACCACTCCTTCGTTTACTAACAGAATTCATCATCAGTGCATCAGGCAGTCCCGTAATTTTATGGAGGTCAGCTGCGGTTGTGCTCGGACACACAATGCTGTGGCCCTATCACCTCGGGCCATTCCTTGTTTTGTTAAAAACTGAACCTGGGAGCGGAGTTGGTGATGCGGAGAGGACAAAGTCGATGCAAGTGCTAGTCCCTCTTTAGGCCTTCCAAAAAATTATACTTGGGTAGTTGACCAAAAGCTTACCACACTAGCATGGAGGTTTTCTTCCTCTTCTGTCTTGTGAAGTTTAGTCCCCATGCAATACCCAAAACCTTAGCTTAAAGGGGTACAAAAATGAAATTCCAGCGCTCATTTTTTAGCTGTTGCATGTTGCAGCATAACCTCAAAAATACCAGTCTTTAGTTGAAAGGCACAAGAAAATTAATTTTAAAGCTAATTAAGCAATCTTTCAATGTGCACCTTGTGGATGCATGTAAAGCCTATTTGGGAGGTGATCTAGCAACGTTGGGGAACTTGCTATGTAGTCATGACGTAGCAAGTTCCATCGGAACAGCGCCGCTCTGGAATTCAACACTCTCCTTCATAGCTTTCCTCCTCACAGTTCAAGAAGACGGAAAGTAGGGACTCTCTTCTTGCTTGGACCCTCATTTCCATACCCGGACACAGCCATTCTCCCTTTAGAAGATTAGCCCGTCGCTCAAAATTTGGACTAAAGGTGCTTTGCCCACCCGTTCACCCCTAAGCTGACAGTGCCGTGGAAGCTACGTGCTCCTTGGGCCGGCCACACGCTCTTCACACCACGGGTGCTTTGAACGCTGATGACGCCACCAACGGCAAAGCTCATAACCACGCCAGCCTTGCTACGTCACGAATGCACGGAATCTTTTTTTCTGCTTTTGTTTGCGCTAGATATCCCATGACGCATCGCGATCTCTGTTCGCTTCTCTTCGAGTGCTTGCTTCAGTGCACCGTTTGGAACGAAAAATATAGCCAGTCATTCAAAATACAAACATGCGATTATCATTTATGGTTATTGTCCGTCATGCTTGACTCATTTCCAAAATAAATTTGAACATTTCAATTTTCGTTTCTTATACCCCTTTAAATCAGGTTCACAAAGTATCAAGATAGCAAAAGAAAAAAAAGGTAGTTGGAGAAAAGGTATTTGTTTTGAGTCAGTTTCCTCAATCATGTGAAATTTTTGAAGCAGAGTGATTGTTTAAGGGCTTTGTTTCTGGCTGGGAACATTACTGGGAACCCGAAAGGTACTGACTTTCAACAGATAGTGTTTTATAGGCCGCTTTCAAAGCCAGCGACATATCTCGATATTAGGCAGAGCCAACAACTGCACACCCATGTCACCTGCCATATGTCTCTGTGTCTGTACTTTCTTGTGTTTTCTATAACTTTTTTGACACTAAAGATGAGCATAGTTTTATTCACATTCATCATGGAAGAATAGGGGAAAATGTTTTGTACAAGTTTAAAAACAAAAGGTAAAAAATGAAGGTACTAAAAATACCATAGCGCTATGTTTCATTCGATCATGAGAAATGGCAAGAGATTTTGATTCAACTGCACTGCTATGTATTAAGCGACACCGAGACGAGAAAAAACGAAACATGTACACGTACGTGGATTCTGAAATGGCGAGCAAGCCAGAGCGAATGAGAAGCATGCGCCAGCTGCGTCCCAGTTTTTCGGTGCGGCGGGTACCGTGCAGCAAGGCAGAAGAATGTAGAGGTCGAATTTCACAAATGGCGCAGCACGCTAGTTTACTTGAACCTTTATGAAGGTATCGCATGTTCTATGTTTCCCTTCAGTTGTGCTAGCAAAATGTTGAGCGACTATATTAAAGAACAAATATGTGAAACAGATCCAAAGGATGTGACGCTCATTCCAACTGCGGTTAATTGCAATGAACGACCACCTGCTGCGGAAGGGCTGTGAAGGAGAAGAGGAAAAGTGGGAAAGGGAGCACGGGAGGGGGAGGGTGGACAATATTTTATCCCAGCTTGAACATTGCTTGAAATGTCGTCATGCATCAGCTCATCATTGGAACGTGATAGGTTTCAGCGTCAAGTTGAATTGACTTACTGGGAAAGTGTCGGTGATTAATCTTATGTTCATATAATTTTTATATTTTACAAATTTATTTTATTTCATATTTATTTATTTATGAATACTGTTTACCCCCAATAGGGGCTGTGACCGGTATGGGGTACTATTTCACATGGCTCAAGTTTCACATTAAAATTTGTTGTTGGCCTAGTTGGTTCATGATGCAGTCTAGAAGCTTTTTTGCACGACACAAGGCACAATAACAAGCGAGTAGACACGGACAAGCACAACTTTCAACTAGTTTATTCGTGCTCGATCGACCACAAACATCCAGAAAGAGCATGCGCAGCACGCTACATAGAAGGAAAAAGGAAACAGGAAATAGATAGAAAAGTCATCCATCAAGACTCATTCCCCGATAGTCATTATCACACCAGCAACCCGTATAAAAACTGGACTTCATTCTCAAAGAAATTGAGGTATCACTGACACAGTCACGTCCCTTCTTTACATAAAACAAGTTTCACATGTTGCAAGTTGATTATAAAATATACGATAGAGAGGAAAAAATACCCAGAACAATACCGCAATTAGGCCTACAATAAGTGTGTAAAATCAATAAAAAAACAAAACAAATTTAAACTTTTTCCACTTTAATAGTACAAAAGAAAAATAAATCCACACAGTCAACACTAGTTATCACCTCCTGCAATGAGAACAAGAACAAAGCAACATATTTAACAGGTTATAATACATAAATTTGAAATAGCATTTGCGAATTCCCGCGGTCTGTTTATCGACACAATATTCTGCAGATGGTCATTCCAGTTGCGTATATGTCAAGGGGAAAACAAACACCTGCTATATGTGTCAATATGATATTTCGGGAGTTTACATTGGTTCTCGGGTGCCTATTTTCAGTGCCGGACAAAAAAATCAGTGTTTATCTAAAGCTTATCTCGAACAAAAACATGACACAAGCATGGGGATTCCCTAACCTCCGAGGAACTTGTGTATGACTCCTTGAATAACGTCCTGGCGCTAATAAATGAAGGGACCAAAGAAAGAAAGCAGCTTCACAAACTGTTCAATGCAGCTGTCCTAGGTCAACAACGAAATGAAACTCTAGATGAAGTGTTTTTTTCCGTGAAGCTCGTTATAAAAGGTACAGCCGTTAGCATCCTTCCATCCATCCATCCTCAGTTTTTCTTATTCAGGGACAGCTCCAATTTGAAGTTTTTCCGGTTTTCTCAAATTTTGATAAAAAAAAAACAAAACAGTTTTCAGGGGTTTATCGGTATACACCGATAAATGATGAACGCTATCTATAACTTACAAGGTGGCAGCCTATGAACTCACAAGAGTGTTTTGTTTACTGTGAATTCATTTACAATAGATTTGGCTGTGGCGTGATCCGAAACAGGAGAGCAGATTCATGAGATAACGCTTTGTTTGTTCGAGAGCACATGCAAACGACTCTGTTCTCGACAGGTGGCCGGAGGCGCCGGCTTCGTGGGCAGTCACCTGGTGGACGTGCTGATGCAACAGGGTCACCAGGTCACTGTGCTGGACAACTTCTTCACTGGCAGCAAGCGCAACATTGAGCACTGGTTAGGGCACCACAACTTTGAGCTCATCCACCACGACATCGTCAATCCGTTCTTCATCGAGGGTGAGTCACGAGCAGACATGACCTCCGAGTTGTGCTCCAGACCAGCTTTTCATGTCCATGTAGTGAATGGTTATGCGCCGGTGTGGAGATTTGAAAGTGCTTTGATTTCTTCTTCAACAGAAGTGCCCCTAAATCTTGTAAAAATGTGTAAACGTATTTGCACTCACGCTACGAGCTGTACACGAGAAAAGTGACTCAATAAACATTTTTGCTTTTCTTGTGTACAACTTTGGCATGAGCACAGATATTGTTATGTATTCTTACAAGCACTTCAAGGGGGAATTGGAGGCTAAGTGTGTTATTGCGCTGAAACTCGGAGCACATGGAGCAATGCGCTCGCACTGCCCATTTTGTTCTGGATCAGCATCACACTGGCATACATTTGCATAATCACTACTGCGTGAGGCACGTCGTACTGCACTGGCTAAATTTCTCATCAAAAGCGGAGACACCAGATGCTGGATGACTAACTCCCTGTCATCTAAACAACCGCACGACACGATTACTTTTACATCTTTGCTGCTGGTGTCGACATTGATGGCCATGCTGCTCATGAAGGATTGCAAAGGGAAATACCTCCCATACTTTCAGAAAGTAGAGTGAAGCCCAAAGAAATGTGAGCTTATTAATGTTCAGTCACTTCTTTCAATGCAGAAGACTAACATGCATGCATAATATTTGTTTGATATTTGAATGTTCTATCTGTTCTTGTTTGTGGAGGAAGTCAGAATCTTGTTTGATAGAAAACAATTGTGAAAAACTTGATGGCACAAATGTGGAACCCATATTGGTGGCCCATTGATCGGTTCACCCCCAACAGATAATTTAATTCCTACATAATATCTCAAACATTAACACTCATGTATACTAAACCTGCGAACTGAGTAGAATACCGTTGTTTACAGTACTCTGTTCTTTTTCTAAGCCCCCCTTGAGTTTGTCTTTGCTAGTATGATACCAGGCAATTCATTGCTTAGATAAGGTCTTGAAACTGTCCTTAGCCTAGTCTCAGTTTCAGTAGCAAAAGCTACCTAATTGCTCAATGTAAAATTACAAAAATAAATTGCAGAATGCATTTTTTGAATAAAACAAAAGACTAACTATGTTACAGTGGACTTCATCTATAACCTGGCATCACCCGCTTCACCTCCTCATTACATGCTGAACCCTGTCAAGACAATCAAGACAAATACCTTGGGAACAATCAACATGCTCGGTAAGGTGAAGGGTGATTTCATCTAAGCTTAGCTTGTGGCTCAAATGGCAAGCCTGGGGATGATGGCAATGATGACTGTGCTCTTAAGAATGGTGGTTCCTTTTTTGTGAACAAGCACTTCCAATTTTCAAAGGGGTGCTATCCACAACCATCTCTTATAAACACCATAATTTTTGCACACACGTTTGCTAGTAGTGTGACCAGTTAAGTTCTTTTTGGTGTTGACCCTTTTAAAAAATTGTGACGAATCCAGTCCTGACCAAGTGGTAGCCAGCATATAAAAAATTGTAGAGCCCATCCACTTCACGTGAAGATGGAGGACCAGCAAAGCTGTTTGTTATCTTTACAACAAATTTACGTCAACTTTACGACAACTGTATGACATTTATACGATTTACATATGATTGCAATGAAGACATGTACACAACTTCATTGTTTAATTGTCTTTATTTAATTCTCAGTGACTAAAGTGATCATTGCCTTATGGTCTCTTATGGGCAAGTTCTAAACCCAATTTTTTTAGGCACATCTCGAGGGCAGTTTTTTTTCGATTGAGCCCAAGTCCCTTTATCAGCATTGCGGAAGCAAAAAAAAAAAAAGAAGGCTAGATCGGCACACGTTCTGCCCTCAGCCTCGTCATAGCGCACTCTTAGCTGAGTTAAGTCGGTGACCGTAGATGATAACAAGGGATCAGGACCTCACTATCTAATAATGCCAAGGAAGGCTGACTCACACGGGTGGCCCCCTCTTTTTATTTACACTTGCCACGACCATTTGGAACGAAAGAGCGCCATTTATATCGGAGGTTTTTTTGTTAACATCCATGGACGCATTTTAGCACATAGTAATAACAGCTTCGCTGTAAAAGTTTGTTCAAGCCAAGCGTGAAAGGGATCTGGTCTGTGCTCTTTGTCCAAATATTTATTCTTTAGCTGGAATCAGTTCACTCTGTTTGTTAGCCATTTAGTTATAGATTCTGTACTGTAATGTTCACTGAAACAATTTAACTCAATCGGTAATGGGCTTTGTTTAGACATATGAAACGGAAGCTCAGGAAAGGGATGGAGTTTCCTTTCATGCACTTTGTTTTTACAGTGCAATCCACTTGTAACGATAGAAAGCCCAAAAATTCAATTAGTATATCCGTTTATCGTTGTATCTGGACTAGAAACTGAGCGTTGCTAGTCTAGAAACCCCAGAAACTGATCGTTATAAGCAGTACATCGTTATACGTGGTATTGCTATAAGTGGATTTTCAATTTTTCAATTCAAACTTTATTTTCCAGATATACACTGGAGGGACCTCCAGACAAAAAGCTGCTATATAAGCAGCTTGACGGGGTCTGGGGTCCCGTAGTAAATGACAGCAGCAACGTCACAAAAGTATCACAATACAATCTGTAAAGTATGATATAACAAATTAATACAATTTTCACGCCACAACGTCAAACCATCATGCAAATTAAATTTAAAAAAAATCATTTTTTATGGTTTTAAGCAAAGTAAGCACGAAGTTTATTTTTAGGAACAGTAAAAACATTGCTACTATGAAGATGCCATTTATTTAAGAATGTTGGAATGTTATAGTAGAGTGATTGAAGATTATAGTTCGTACGACTTCGAGGGACCAACCATTTCTCTGGAAAACGCGTATTGATAGTGCTTTCATTTAAAGTTAGCTCGGAAGTGCGATATAAAAAATTCACAAACGTAGAAGATGAGAAGCGGATTGAATGAAGTAGGCGGAACTCATAAAAGTGTTCTATACGAATTACTTTATATTTATGAAATAAGGATTCAGTATGATAGTTATACGGAACATCCGCAATAAAACGCAATATCTTTTTTTGAAGTAATAAAATGCTATTAAGGTTTGTCTTTGTAGTTGTTCCCCATACCAAGTGACAGTAATTCAAATGGGAATTGAATAAGGCGTAGTATATTTTTAGCTTAATGTTTACCGGCAAAAAATTTCGGCACCTAGCAACTGCCCCCACTACTTGAGAGAGTTTTTTCGTTAAATATTCAATGTGGTAATTCCATATCATATGTTCAGAGAAGTACACGCCAAGAGTTTTGTGTTGATGTACTATTTCAATTGACGCGTTTCCAATCACAAGGGAATTTGTAATATTTACTAATTTGTTAACGGGTCTGAATAGAATTGCTTTTGACTTTAATGTGTTAATTTTTAATCCATTGACATCCGACCAAAAGAAAAATTTTCTAAAACAAAATTTGCCCTTCTTATAAGCTCATCAACATCATTACCGGAAAAAAGAAGACTCGTGTCATCTGCATAAATGATAAATTGAGCTTGATCAGTAATGTTTACTACATCGTTTATATAAGCATTAAATAATAAAGGTCCCAGGATACTGCCCTGTGGTACGCCACAAACAATGTTCAAGAACGGTGAGCGCTGGCCGTCAATAGTCACAGTTTGCTGGCGATTCTCTAGGTATGATTTAAGCAATTCGAATGATATGCCGCGAACCCCATATTTATAAAGCTTTGAAAGTAGCGTTGTATGATTAAGGCAATCAAAAGCTTTACTATAGTCGATAAAAACAGCAAGTGTGAGCAGTCGTTTTTCAATGTTTCCAAGTATAATTTCTTTCTGTAGTAACAATGCCGACTCAGTGGATTTACCTTTTTGAAAGCCAAACTGGACCTCTGTTTGTATGGAATGTTTTACGAAAAAATGTTCAATACGTTTGAATATAATTTTTTCTAGCCCCTTGGAGAAAATTGGAAGAATAGAAATTGGTCTATAATTACTCAACATGTTTTTATCCCCTCCTTTGAAAATAACTGAGATTTTAGCTAGTTTCATATTTTGAGGAAACTTACCAGAAGTTAAAGACAAATTGAATATATATGTTAAGCATGGTGAGATTATATCTATGACAAATTTAATAGGTTTTATCTGTAAATCATCGATATCAGAGCTCTTACTATTTTTTAACCCAATAAAAGTATTATATATTTCTGTTTCATCTAGCCCAGGATTTGAGAGGAAGGCGATGCAGTTAGTGGTGTGCTAGACGTGTTTGCATCGCACTCCCAAGTCTTGTTGATTTTTCACGATTTTCCAGGGGGTGATCCCCCCAAAGCTGATCCACAGAGTCCGGGGACCAAAGCGAAACCGGACACGACAGGATTTTTGGCAGGTGGACAACCCTTCGAGGAACCATGGCCGAAAATCTGACCCAGGCCAGCGATGCCTCGCCGTCGACAATGCAAGGCATACCGACGGTGGCGGCGACGGACAAGTCGGCTACTAGCCAGCTCTTCACTTTCGGCAGTGCTCCTCAGGTGCCTACAACGCCTACCACAAGTTCCCGGGGCACCAAAGGAACCAGCCGGGCCACCGAGAAGAGCAAGCCTGACCCGAATTCTGCCGACACCGATCGGCGCCATCTAGGCCTAACCGCCGCCACAACGGCGACTCCACTGCCCGAGGACGAGAGGATGGACGACGAGGGGCTTCAATCTACCTCGGACCTTATTAACGCAAGTGAGCATTTGTTTGGACCCACTCTCCCTTCCAAACGGGAGAAATTGGGGGGACCTTCGGAAACTGAAACCGTTGGCCACGCCGGAACGGGGGGCCTCACAAGACGGCTCCTACCCCGCCAGAGGTGGCAAGGATGAGTCACCTGCAGGCGGAATGGAGCGCGCGTGACCCGTCGAGCGATCGCGACAATGATCAAGGCACATGGTCGGCCGTTGTTTCTCGAGGAACACGGAGGAAGGCCATCGCACCAGCACCACTCGCTAAACAGGCAGGAAAAGAAAATAATAAAATAACGACTGTGATCCTAAGACCTCGGGAGCGCATTAAAGTTTCGGATATCTCACCGAGAGACCTGAAATCCGGGATTGCCAAGACAACTGGCGACTTCACATACGAGAGAGGGTATCAAATCCGGGTACAAAACATTTCTAACACCGTGGCCGTGGATATTTGGCAACCGCACCTAGTGGACCATTTCCTCGACCTAACGTCCATTAACACGCCGACCAAGGACATTCCGATCCAGGCGTTCCACGCCGTGGGCGGAGATCAAGTCCGCGGTGTCATATATGGCATCGACCCGAACGATGACCCGGAACAATTGCTCCCGAACCTTGCCAGCACCACACACTGGATCCTAGCGGCGAGGCCCATGGGTAAGAACAGTAAGACGGCCCTGGTTACCTTTGAGGGCAATAGAATTCCGCGGCGCGTCTGGTACCACAACATTGTGAGGCGGGTCTTCCCGTACCGGCCCAAAGCGGTGGTATGTACCCACTGTCATAGGATCGGCCACAAATCTGACATTTGCCCCAACGCACAAGAGCAGCGATGCCCGGATTGCGGACGCGAACATATACTTACCGACGGTGGTTGTGAAGAGACTACCCCACAATGCCGAAACTGCGGGAAAGCTCACCTGGCCACCGATTCCTCCTGTCAAAAATGGAGAGATGCAAACAAGCAACTTCGAATCAAGGCTAAGCCAAAGCGCAAGTCCACGAATACCAAGGGACCAGCAGGGCAGACGAGACAATCGCAGACCACCACGACGCCCGAGGAGAATACTGCGGAACAAAGTCGGCCCAAATCAACAACCAAGAGGAAGGCGACAAACTTGGCCCCTCCGCCACCACCTCTAACGGACGAGCATTTCCCAGCGCTGCCACAGCAAGTAGGAAGTGAACTAAAACCAAGCAAAGGCCAGGGGGATCATCGGGTAGACCAACTGGCCGACGAGATGAGGAAGGCCCTTAAGACACCAAGAAAGCAGACGCCGCCTCAGCATCAAGATAAGCCGGCACCAGGGCAACAACCGGGCCAAACCACACACACCGATCAACAACAGGAGCGACACCAGAGCCCAGCCAAACAGATCAAGAAGAACCAAAACAAAGCCGTAGCATTCACCTCGCAATCAAGCCAGGCAGATATCAGACCTAACTTCACCCTGGACGACATCAGGGACATCATACGACAGGAGATCAAAGAAATTCTTCGGACAGAACTCCCGAACATGATCAACCCTATTGTACACGAGGTTGTCCATGCCTTACTGCAAAGGCAGGCGACTAGCTTGGCAACAACCAACATTAATCCACCAAGCAATCCTAATCAACATGGGCACAGCTAAGCCCAAGATGGGGATCCGGGGCCCCGCTCCACGGCACCCTTGTGTTGTACAGTGGAACTGCCATGGACTCGCTGGCAAAGTGAGTGAGTTAAACAAAAGACTCCTAACTATCGAAAAACCCGCGGCACTGTTACTGCAGGAAGTGGGGGGATAGACAGGACTATCACGGGGTACAAAGCATATATGACACCGACCATTAAGCATGCTGTGCGAGGGAAAGTTAATCGTTTAGCGGGCACTTCGGTGGCCAAAGGTCAGGCGGCAGTACTCGTGGACTCTAACTTACCACAGACGGAGATAGACATGTCTCACTGGTGTAACAATTATCATGAAATAGTTGCGGTACTGATAACGATCGGTACACGAAGACTGGTGGTAGCATCCGTGTATGAGCGACCAGGCTACCAGGTGCGAGGCAATGTAGCAGCATGGGTACCATACCTCAAACTTGCGGCGGGATCAATTCCCATCATAATCGGAGGAGATTTTAACGCTCCACACACGATGTGGGGATACGATCGAGACACTCCGAAAGGTGATGAGATAGCTGCTGCAATGAAATTGAACTGCTTTCGTCTCGCGAACGATATCAACATGCCCACGCGCATTGGCATGCATGCGCGACAAAGAGACACTACACCGGATTTGACCTGGACTACCCGAAACGTGGACCTCCAATGGCAGCTTGGTAACGACTGTATGGGCAGCGACCACCTCCCGATAACTCTCAGGCTCACGCAATTCGTGGGAGTACGCAAGCGTGTGTACAAAAGAGTAAAATGGGATGACTTCAGGAGGGCCCTCCAGGAAAGCACACTGGAAGACGGGGGACTTACTGAGAGGTTTCAAGCAGCTCTTAGGGCTGGAACCCAGGACATTAAGGTCAAGGAAGGGGACCCGAACCCGGATTCCCACCTTCTTAACTTATGGGCCTCCAGAGTCGATGCCTTGGAGAAGTACAAGAAAGGAGGAAAGACCCCTACGCTGCGAGCCAAGCTCAATCGGGCATCGGCAAAAGCAAAACTTTACACGAATACCCTAGCAAGGCAGGAGTGGCAGGACTATACAAGCTCCTTCGACGGCAAGACTGGCCTGGACAAGGTATGGCGAACTTTTCGAGCCATGCAGGGCAGAAAGAAGACACGGACGGCGGCGCAGAACATCGCGCTGGCGCTACAGGTGTCTGAAGATAAGGTGGCAGCCGACGCCGGAGACCTCTTCTTCCCGCCCCCAGCAAACCCAACACCCGCCGAGTGCTACGAGGTTCTAGATTACGATCCTGCGGACCCAGCTAGTGCTCCTTTTACCATGGGGGAGTTGATCTCAGCACTCAGCAAATGCAAGACCAGAAGTGCTCCCGGCCCAGACGGCATTACATACTCGTTACTGAGGAACCTTCCTGACAAGCACACAGCAGAACTTCTAGACTGGATAAATCAAATCTGGAGTACGGGTCAGATCCCAGAAGACTGGAAAACATCATGGGTGATCCCCATTCCCAAGCCAGGCAAACCCATGACGACCCTCGCCAACATGCGGCCCATTTCGCTTACGTCACACGTCTGCAAACTGACGGAACGAATGGCACTGCACAGAATCCAAACCACCCTTGAGAATAACGGGACCTTTCACTACACACAGACGGGATTTCGGCGGCACCTCGGTACCCAGGACAGCCTCTTGATGCTCTACAGCGACGTGCTGGAGACACCCTCACGAGTCGACCCACGAGTCATCGTCGCTGTGGACGTAAAAAGGCGTTCGACTCTGCGTCGCACAAATCTATCATCGAAAGCGCAGCGTCTCATGGCATCCGGGGTGCACCGCTGAACTTCATTAAATCTTTCCTCCGAGAAAGGAAATTCACCGTCAAAGTCGGGAAGACCGAAGGCCCGAAGTCGCCATGCGGCGTCGGGGTCCCACAAGGGGCAGTGCTTTCCCCAACACTGTTCAATCTCGTCATGGCTGACCTACCGCGCCACCTAGCCGAGATCGAAGGTCTCGGCTTTACCATCTATGCAGATGATATTACCATCTGGACAAAAGGTGGAGCGGTGGGAAGGCAAGAGGAGGTACTACAAAAAGCTCTTGATACCATCACCAACTACCTCGACTCCGTGGGGATGGCTGCGGCGACCGAAAAAACACAATATATCGTTGTAGGGAACTGGCGAATCCAGGCTCAGTCAGAGACCCAGAACATCCGACTGACGATGAAGGGTGAGGAAATCCAGAGGGTCAAGAACATTCGTATTCTGGGCTTGTTCATTGATGAAAACGGAAAGGCGTCGACTTGGATGAAAAGGACTGTCCAAACCTGGAAAAACACACTCCACCTCATTCGCCGGGTAGCCACCAAGAGATGGGGAGCTACGGAGGGAGTGACACGTGCCCTAACTCTGGCACTCCTTGCCTCAAAGGTGCTATACGCCTATAACTACAACCGACTTACGCAGACTCAAGAACTCCGGCTAGAGCGACTTAACCGAGAAGCAATGCGCGTGGTCAGTGGGCTTCCAAAATTCACAAAAATTGAAGACTTACATATTCACTCCAGACTTAACACCCTTAAAGAACGAGCGGAAATGCTGAAAACGGCCCAACTCGATCGTCTTAGATCCACGGAACCGGGAAGGGCTATCCTCCGCCACGTCGGCTACGACACGGACAGCCTCCCTCAGATTCCGCTTCTCAGCCTAGAAGAAACAACAATCCAGCTCACCACCCTCGCCCCGCTGCCCCGGAACATGGGCAAGGATTATGAAGCGCGGCGACAACATCGAGCTAGGGAACATGAAGTCCTGGTCAAAGACTGTTCAGCCGACACAACTAACTTGTTCGTCTACACGGACGCAGCAATTGGCAAAGACGACCAAGCGAGCATTGGAATACATATATTAAATACCATGACCTCATCAAGCCGCCGACTCAATGAAGAACGGAGTACGAAGGAAGCGGAACTACAGGCAATCCTTGAGGGTGCACGTCAGGCCGTGTGTCAACAGAATGCATACACGGATCCGTTCGATTTTATATGGGTCTTCACCGATTCCAGAGACGCCTACGCTGAGTGCCAGGACGTCAGCTCATACAATACGACGGTCCGCCAGCTGAGGACACTCGCTCAGCTCCTCGCCCTCGATGGGCGAACACTTCAGGTTGGGTGGGTGCCGGGTCATTCCGGCATCCACGGAAACGAAGAGGCCCACAACGCGGCCAAAGCAGCGCTAGAATCTGCGCCGGTGCTTCCAAATCAGGACCAACAGGGTGTCAGTCGTGAAGGAGAAAATAATGTCCTACCCTTCAACCCAGACGCATTTCTGTCCCTGAAAAGGAAGCATCGAAGGGAAACCCTCGCTGCCCAAATACCACCAGACCCTCACGGAACCCTCCCGACACGCTTCAGTCGGGCCGATAGGGTAATCCTGCGGCGTATTAGAACGCGCACCGCCATGACTCCGGCTCTTCAGTATAAGTTTGGCCTCACAAGACGACCAGGACACCCAGACGACCCGCCACCCGTTGTCACAGGAGAGTGCGACCGGTGTAAGTCCGGACAGCAAGCTACGCTGGAGCACCTTGTCTGGGGATGCACCGCGACAGAGCGTATTCGCCGAAGTGTCCTCCGCGGACTACCACATCAGCTTCGTCCTACAAACTTCCAAGAATGGACGACTCCCGAAGGCGAACGAGCAGACAGAGAGGCAGTGCTTCAGTCCCTCCTGAAATTCATTCGGGAGGCAGGCATCCGCCACCTATTTTAACATATTTTCATCCGACATCATCCCCATCGCTCATCTCCTCCCACAAATGATCTGAGATCAAGGTGGTGAGAGCATCAATAAAAGAAAACTTGAACAAACAAAAAAAAATCTGTAGGATTTAGAAACAAACTGTCATTGATTTCGTGGACAAACGATAGAGCACTGTCAATGTGCGGTCTAGTAGTTATATTTACGAAATAGTCTTTTAAAAGTTTAGCCAGAGAGACTCCAGACACAGTTTGGCCATCTACAATTAGGTCACCTATTTGTTTTGAGATTGTCCCGCGGTTCAGAGCTTCATTAACTTTTTTCCACATAATATCAGGTCGCTGTTTGTCAACCTCATTAAACATTTCTCTGTAGTACAGAGATTTCGCTTTTCGCAATTCGGCGGTTAACTCGTTCCGAAATTTCTTAAAGATGGCTAGCTTGTTTAAATCCCGTGACCTTAAAACGCCTTATATAGGCGGTCTTTTTTTGCATCATTTTGATATGAACTGGGGTAACCCAAGGTTTTCTAATTTTCTTTGATACAGTAACAGTCACTTTCGGAAAGTGCAAATCGTAAAGCTTCTTGAATGTTTGAATAAACTGATCGTATGCATTGTTTACGTCTAGGTGGGAATAAAGAAGTCAGAATCTTGGCTTATTACGGCATTACGGAATGCGAGAATATTAGGTTTTGAAATGTTCCGAAATGTTATTGTATTTTTATTTTTATTTACCTGTTTCTTGAAAACGTGGTTATGAAAAGACAGAAATATTGGATTGTGGTCACTGATGTCACAACTTACTGTGCCGGTGTGGGCAGCAGGCACACCTTTGTGAAGCTTTAAAGCCACCATAGTCACCGACAGGATGAGTATAGCAGGGAGATTTTTCAGTTGTCCCACCTCCATCGCGACCTTCCCACCTTTGATAACACTCCGACATCTTATGAGCTTCAAACATGCACACGCAGCCAAAGTATGACGGAAGGCGACAAGCGTGTGATGGAGGCCGGGCGCTGTAAAAGGCGCTCTTCTAACCCTGTCCGTGACCGTAGTAGCATGGCAGACGGACGTGAAACAATCGTACCGACTGCATGCGTACGCGCCCACAGGACTGGCGAGACGCGTGGGCGCCCGCCTGCTGATCACGTCGACGTCCGAGGTGTACGGAGACCCCGAGGTGCACCCGCAACACGAGGACTACTGGGGCCACGTGAACCCCATCGGCCCCAGGTCTTGCTACGACGAGGGCAAGAGAGTGGCTGAGTCCCTCTGCTACGCCTACCAGAAGCAGGTGGGCACAAAGATAAAGGGGTCTCTTCCCGATTTCTTGGAGCTTGGGCTGAAGCAGAATTTTTCATACTTAACAAACGTGTGCTCCACTTTCCAGGTACCGTATTCGCGTAGAAGTAATACGCGAGTCATTTATGAGTAGGGTCTGTGTGCCTACTCTTCGGCAGAGCACTTATATAGTCGGCTGTCACGACCGACGCAGGAATGGCGTAAACGCCAGCGCCAACAGTAGCTGCATTCGATTTACTCGCACCTCCTGCACCGGTGCAGAAAACTGTAGGGCAGTCTACTTCCGGTATGTGTATTGAGATACACCCGGAAGTACACCGCCTACAGTTTTCTGCACCGGTGCAAGAGGCACAAGTAAATTGAACGCAGCTAGTGTCGCAGTGTCGACAGCACTTGTGCTGGAAAGTGTTGTTGGCTCTGTGACGCTGTTGCGTTTTACATACGCAAGGTTTGGTGCAGGTTGCTTTTTTTGCAGAGGAGGGTTTTCTTGACCTTGTCATCCACTACTTTTCTTAGCTGGATAGAATGCAATGATTTGCTGTGTGAGCTCTGCGAGCTTCGCAAAACGCACAGGGCTCATAAACGTTGTAGCTGTTTCTCTAGTGAATACTACTATGTTGTGTGCATAAAACTTCTGACTGGTTGCAACCGCATTGCAGCCACTTCACTGGTTACTACTAGAGAACGCACTGGCACGCCGGTACTAGCTAGCCCTGGAGCACTTTCGATCTGCACGTAATTATAGTTGGTGGCGGGTTGTAGACAAAGAGTGTTGCACTAGTATTTTCGAGATCAAATCGATGCACTATCGATGAGAATTGGTTTCCGTAACAATATCAAAATTATTTCATGCTCTTGGCGAAAGAGTGTTCTGTAAAACAGTGAGGACATGTGTGAAGATCAGAAACGTTTCAGAGATACCGGATAGACGGCGACGGGGTGGTCTCTCATCGTAAGCGGTTACGAGCGGTTGCAACGCGGTTGGTCGCATTCAAATGCGAATGCCTGAACCAGCCTTTCTCACAACTGCAGCAGTTGAGGGAGTGCGCACCGGGAGAGTCCAGAACATATAGTCTCGCGTCTTGTTTCCCTAGCCTTTCTGCGTTTGTAATCTCGGAGCTTTTCGTTTCCTCGACCCAGGAGCACCTGGACATCCGCGTGGCCCGAGTGTTCAACACGTACGGCCCCCGGATGCACCCCAACGACGGCCGGGTGGTCAGCAACTTCATCCTGCAGGCCCTGCAGAACGAGCCCATCACGGTACGTCGGTGCTCGGGCCCGCTCACCGCCCAACCTTGCGCTCCTCCTTTTTCACGCTGAATGCATTCGACCGAAAGTGAGGTCAGCATTTCTGTAAACATCACTGTCACACTGCCGTAGCATGCCGTCGCCGTGGCACACAGTTGCACGCAATTACAGGGTTACCCGATAGATGACGCAAGTGTGCCAGTGTGTGCTATCGTTGTAAGCAGTTAGAAGAGAAAGGGTCGTGCTTAAGTGCACCCAAACTCGAGCGTGTGCCTTAACGTTTTTGTAAGCATAACGACTGTCTTTTTACCGTGCTCATGTGTGCACATACATCGCGATGGCATTCTGCAATTGTTTACTGATGTTAAGTTTGACAAACTTATGGAGTCTTGTATACATATTTGTGCTACAACTGTCAAGACGTCTGTTTGTGCTCCTGCCTTCAGATTTACGGCAGCGGCAAGCAGACGCGCTCGTTCCAGTACGTGAGCGACTTGGTCGACGGCTTGGTGAGCCTCATGAACTCCAGCTACACGCAGCCGGTGAACCTGGGCAATCCTCACGAGCACACCATCGAGGACTTTGCCAAGATCATCAAGAATCTAGTCGGTGAGCAGGCTTTTCTCTCTCGCATTATATATGCACTCAGTGTTGGTCTTCTCCCATTGCACTTTGCCTGCCTGACCCCTTTTTCACCGCAAACTGCTTGATCGTGTCGTGATTGCAAACTGTTGCAGGTTTAGAATAGCAGGATCAGCCATTTCCACGAAGCGCTCTGCTCGCCATGATTGGTGATTTCCTCCTCTCCAGCATTCGCTCTGCTAAAGTGGAAAGAGTGGAGGGCTTTGTGGGAGGATATTTTCCTGCTATCCTTGACCTACAACATACCACACAGCCACCTGTTGATCAGTCGCTCGATTGCTGCTTTGTTCAATCATTCCCTGGTCCACAGTATTCTCTTGGGGCTCTTGATGTTGTGATGCATGGGTGATTAGTTGTTGTGTTCTCTTCCTAAAGAGGCAGGTGGAAAATGTATTAGAAATAGTGTCAGACTTGTCAGGGGTGTGTACATGCAGTACTAATAGCATCAGGGAAAGCAAGGTCTTTTAACCTAGAGTTCATGCATCCTGTGAGACAAGTTCTCTCTCTGTTGTGCGTAGAAATAAGGACAATATTTTCAGTGTCAGGTTAACTCTTGTGCATAATATAAAAGGTGTGGCATGCTTTCTGGGGCCTGCTGCATTCTTGGGGAATAGCAGCATAAATCTAGGCCAGGGAAGACATTTATAGTTGTGAAACCTCCTTGTTACTGTTGCAAAAAAAGAAGCACAGAAAATGTTATGTCCTCTTGAAGAAAATTGGCACCCTGATTTAGCAAATTTCTCACATTAGAGTACAAACAGTAGGTGAGGTTGAACCTTCGTATGATGAGATTTGTACGATCCAAATCAAACAAACAACATAGGTAAGTCTGTATCTGCACAACAAAAGGCATGACCAAATTCCTAGTGAACACTTTCGGAACAAAAATATTTTTTTAAGTGGTTTGTTTTAGAAGACACATTCCTTTCACTCCCTCGTCACACAAATCTATTCTGTGCGACGCCTATAAACAGAAGTGTCTAAGTATAATTTTTTATTCACTTTGGCTGTCCAGTCTAAGCAAGAAGCATAAATCCTCTTTCTAGGAGGAACCAGTAAGATTGTTTATACCGACAAAGTGGAAGACGATCCACAGAGAAGAAGACCCGACATCACGCGGGCCAAGACTGAGCTCAAGTGGGAACCAAAGGTGAGTCAGCATTCCTGTCCTGGATCAGCTAGTAATTCCCTTTGCTAGTTTTTGTGTTTCCCTCCTTCATAGTGCATTCCAGCTAGCATACTTGGGATGGTTCACACATTTGCTTTTGGCCATGACCGACTGCATTATGACAGCTTGCGACTGCTTATGACGAAAGAACTCTAGTGAATGCACTGGCGCACTGGCACTGTATATCAAGGGGCCCCGGAAACACTTTCGACATGAAGATAGCGCGGTAATTGCGTGATGAAATCTGTGCGCTGTCTGTGAGAAACGGTAGTTCTTCACGCTGTCAGAATTGTTTCAAGGTCACGGCGAAAGAATAATGCGTAAAAGATAAGAAAATGTACGCAGATCGGAAATGATTCAGGGCCACCCCATAGGTTGCAGTTCTCACGTTGTATTCAGTCACAAGCCGTTGCAACTCAGTCACTGAGTGTCTACTGTTACCGTATTTACTCGCATAATGAACGCACTTTTTTTCCGAAAAATCGAGGCAAAGTTGGGGAGTGCGTTCATTACGCGAGGTAAAATTTTTGCGTCCGTATTTACTCGCATAATGAACGGACCTTTTATCCCGCAAAAATCGACCTAACTTCTTATCTCTTTGCGCGCGGCGCGGAGACTCCAAAGCCAAACTGCGATGCGCAAAAAAAAAAAAAAGCCCCTCTCAATCTTTTTTTTTTCTTGCTTCTGTGTTTGTTTGTTTTTTCCCCGCCTTTCGCAAGTTGTTTTGTTTGCTCACGCTGCCCATGCTTTCGCGACCTCGCTGCACCAGGGTAGAAAAGTGCGTTCATTTCGAGGGCTTCTCGCTTCTCTTTCCAAAGTGCGAGGAGGAGGCGAGGGCAGGATGCCTTCATTATGTGCGCTTTGCTTGGGCGAGGGCTTTTCTGCTTTTCTTTCTTATCTCCTTGCGCGCGGCGCGCGACCCTGGAACCAAACTGCGTCGTGCGAAAAAAGAAAAGAGCTCCTCTTTATGCTTTTTTCTTTTCTCTTAATTCCGTGGATTTTTTTTTTTTTGCCGTCTTTCGCAAGCTGTTTTGCTTTGCTTAGGCGAGGGCTTCACCGCTTCTCTTTCCTATCTTCTTGCGCGACGCGCGCGGCTCGCGACCAACCTGCGCTGTGCAAAAAAAAAAAAAAAAAGCTTTGTTTTTTTCTCTTGGTTTCGTGGATTTTTTTTTTTTGCCGCCTTTCGCAAGTTGTTTTGTTTCGCTTTGCTTAGGCGAGGGCTTCTCCGCTTCTCTTTCTTAACTCCTTGCGCGCGGCGCGCAACCCAAAACCAAACTGCGCTGTGCAAAAAAAAAAAAAAGTCTCTTTCTTATGCTTTTTTTTGTTTTTGCTTCCGTTGGATCTTTTTTTATTTTTTTAACGCCTTTCACAAGGGGTTTTGTTCGCTCACGCTGCACATGCATTCGCGACCTCGCTGCACCAGGATAGAAAAGTGCGTTCATTTCGCGCGCCTGGAGGGAGGGGGTCAAAATTTTGACGTCCGAGTTGGGGGTGCGTTTATTACGCGAGGGAAAAAAAAGTCGAAATTTTGGGAGCCGACTTGGGGGGTGCGTTCATTACGCGAGTGCGTTCATTGTGCGAGTAAATACGGTACATTCAGTCACAGTCAGGCACATATATGTGTGAACCAGCCTTCAGTGGTGTTGCAAGGGGAGGGGACCGCCTTGGGTGCAGAGGGGTGTCGCAGCGGGCTACTCGAGAGAGCGGGGGGGTCGCGGCGGGCTATTGCCCCGGGTGCCGCTGACCCTAGTGACGCCACTGCCAGCCTTTGACGTTGATACTGTGCTGAGCAACGTAACTGACATTGTCATGCTTTCAATTTGCAGGTTGAGC
The DNA here is from genome assembly GCA_037355805.1 of Ixodes ricinus. Classification (NCBI taxonomy): domain Eukaryota; kingdom Metazoa; phylum Arthropoda; class Arachnida; order Ixodida; family Ixodidae; genus Ixodes; species Ixodes ricinus. The sequence goes on from JAZHYW010004968.1 coordinate 121,026, forward strand.
TGCAGGATGGCCTGAAGAAGACTGTGGAATATTTTAGAGAGGAGCTGAACAAAAATAGCAAGTCTTTCAGAAATCCACCGTCAGTGGGTCAGGCTTAGTCGTTTGAGAGTTAAAAACTGCCTTCGAAGAAGTGGACAGTTGGTGGTGGGTGTTTCACGTGTGTTTTGAAGAGGTATTTATAGGCGGAGCAAGTTTTCACGATCACATTTGTCCTCGAAGATTGCCCAAGCAGCTTTGGAGAGCAAGGTTTATTTTACTTCAGCAACCATCCATGCATGACCCATTGAAGCGCATATTTTTCATTAGCATTTTAAAATGCAGCACTTGATCATATTCCTTCGCCTAGCAGCATATTGTAGATTTTATGTTAACAAGTGGTGTCTTTTTTTAATGAACAAGAATTGCTCGAGTTCGATTCTGAATTGTAGTAAATATTGCTTTATTTAAGTATCTCTTCCGCTAAAGATGTGCACCAACCTGCTTTGTGCAAGTATTGACGCTGAATATTGTGCACTCGATACTTTGGCTCTACTTTTCTTTTTCTGTTTGGGCAGTCTTTTGGGGCAGGGTGGTTAAATCTATTTGTAACCAAGAAATGCTTAAAGAGCAGGAGTGGGCCAGGGTGCACTTGAGCACCTTCTTACCCTGAAGTGATTGGTGTTGTGTGAAGTGAAAGGAGGGTCTATTGAAGCGGCGCATTTAGTATGATAATTGCTTGGCTCTAGCCACTTACTTATTTGTTCTGCATTTTATTTAAGGTAGTTTTCCCCTCTGTTTTATCTTCATGAACAAAGCAGTTCTGAGGTGGCCTTCATCTGTTCCACTCATGTTTCCTGGCAAAGACTTAGTCCACATCATCTTGTGTCGTGAGCTTGTCCAGGGATTTCAAGATTTGACATGAGAGCTCGCTGTTTTAAATTGCCTAAGTGGATATTTTGTTGTTTTTTTTTTTGTGGGGGGAGGGGGAGAGTTATTTTTTATGGAGTGTTTGATTTGCATTGCTGTGATATTTGTGATACAGTATTTCACACACTGTCATTTAGAACAGGGTAATGAGTGTCCCCTTTCCAGGCAGAGTGGCCACAGCGGTAGTCATAGACACGGTACAAAGCTCGACGTTGTTGCCTTTGAAACTTCGCAGATTTACGAATCATTATGAACATGAGACGAATAATTGTCAAATATATTTTTATATTTAAAAAACAAAGCGTTGTCTGTTTTTCTTGTTTTTTTGCAGCGTTGGTTTTTGTGAGTATGGTGCTCGGAGCAAGTCTCCGCGGCTTGTATGTTTAGCGGGTCCTCAAAAGTGGTTCCTCGATTTCCGCCTGATAACGGCATAGATCGAAGTGTCAGGCTTGCCGCAATCCTGGCGATGGCACAGCAGCTAGCTAGGTGGGTGCGGGGGTGCCTGTTCTGCTAACTTTCCAACTATTGACTCGCATAATGAAGCATTCGATAAAATATGCCTTCTCGGCGAATCGTAACGTTATAATAATATTTCTAAATAGTCCTGCGTTTAAGTTCATTTGATGGAGCTGTGACCTAGGCCAACAGCAGCCTGCACGTGGTGGGTGCGCTGAGTGACGACGTGGGCGGGGCTTGCAACGCCCATTTTGCACACAGTTTTTTTTTTTTTTTTTAAATCGGGCTAAAAACGTTAAAATTGATAGAGCAAGTTTAAGCAATGCCTAAGAACAATTACATTTTTGCAATTTCTTTTTTCGATTGGTCTGGCCTCTATGCTACATCTGCAACAAGGTGTGTAGTTGGGCTAGTTGGTTGGTCATGTTGCAAAGTTATTAAAACCGCGGGAAAACAGACGATAGACCAGTGGAAAAAGAACACAGACGCAGCCCTGTGTCTATGTTCTCCTTCCATTGGTCCATCGTCTTTTTTGCGCTTTTTATACCTTTGCAACATGACCCCACAAAAGCCAACAATCAAAATGATAATGGACAGATTTTAGTTAATTACCCAACTTACCATGACTATTTATCCCTTAGTCTAATGCCCGTCGAGCCTCATAAATATACGGCAACAGCAACAATCGTCCCGCACTCTCTTTTTGTAGCGTAAGCTGCACTGGCCGAGGTTGAGCAGTTTCGCGTGGCTCCTGGAGAGTCGTGCTGCGCATGCGCGAGGAGCAGTGACGGAACGGGCAGGACTGGTATGGCGCATAGGTCAGTCCCCGATGCACGCGCCGCGCGCATGCACCCGCTCAAGATCATGGCTCGCGCTGTCCGGTTGTTCTGGGCGGCAGCTTGGTTGCTTGATACATAACAACACGGCGCACAGATGGCCACGACCAACGACGGGCATCTGGCACGCCCCAGCGGAGGACTGAGGATTAATTTGGACCACCTGGGGATCTTTTGACGTGCAACCGAAAGCTCGGTTACACGGCGCCTCCTCCGCAATAAGAGTGAGAAGCTTAACTCATCGGATCCCCAAGTAGTCGCATAATGCGTATACCGTGTGTGGTCATTAGGAGAGTTTTAGTAGATCGTTCCGATGACTCCGATAACGATACCCGATACTCTGCCTCCGCCTTTGCGCCTACTATATATAGTATCGTTATCGGAGGTATCGGAACGATCTACCAAAACTCTCTAGTATCGTTATCGGGGGTATCGGAGGTATCGGAACGGATCTCACTAAACTCTCTATTGAAGCAGCAGTAAGCATGATAATCATAGCTAATCCTAGACAACCAGGAAAGCTAAGAATAATTAACCAGCTGAACCTAAGCTTACGCTACGTATCTCCGGTATAGCCGAGCGAAGCCACTTTTTTTTTAGGTCTGATTGAATTAAAATTAAACACCCTGTATGATAGCCTCCTTTATTCTTCAAAGCCTGTCAATTCTTCGACGGAACCATATGGAGCGTCTGGCCGCCGGAAAAACTCAAGGAGCAACACCGGATGGTTACTGACATGATTGCACAGAGATACTTGTGGAGTGCACCGGCTCTGGAGTGCACTCGAGTAACTGTATATGCTAGATACAGTATATGCTGATACAGTTACTCTAGAGTGCACCCTCAATCAGCGCCACGCGGCGGCCCGTAGCCTTTCCGCGAAACATACCTGCATTTGGATGTTTGCATTGCCTCTGAAACCCCAGTCTACTCCTATACTTCGTTTCACCTTATGATGTACCGCAGGAAAGGCTACAAGCGCGAGCTCCTTGCTCTAGGGCGCATCTCGGCGGCACAAGCCTACGTGCACCAAGGGCAGCTGGCAACGCCATCAGCTCTCGCTTCAACCTCTGTGGTAAGTCAGCGCGGTGGGCACGTTAATCGCCGAACGCTCGAGGCACAAAATTCAAACCTTTCAACCGAAAAAAAAAAAGAACAAAAAAAGAGCGCGTGTGGGTTTTCGGATTTTACCGCATCGGCAGTTCTGGCGCTGCCTGAGCGGGCCTAATTTCTAGGTGGTGTTGCCCACAGTGGTGTTGCCCCTGCTCATTCCCCTTCCTTGTTTCCTCTTTACAGCAATCATATTCTTTCGCGATTTGACAGGCTTTGTAGAATAAAGGAGGCTATACCCGTATATACACCGTTCTAGCTCTTACCAACCAGGTGAAAAATGCCGAGTCACTGGGATGTGGGCGCATGCGCTGCGTCTGATATAGTTTGCAAAGAGGGCCGCGCATGCTCCGCACGCAGCCCAGTAGACACATAGGGTAGCTCAAAGAATACCAGCGACGCACACGGCCGATAGTGTGCTGTGCCGTCGCCGAGGTTTCACCAGGAACACGCGAGTGACGATGAAATCTCGCTTTATGCACTGCTAAATGAAGCACTGGTGATTAGGCTGCGCTGATCCATTCTCCCACAAGTTGTGCGATGCGTTCTCTTGCTTCAGTGAGTTCCGGCAAGTCCTGGTCAGAAGGTGGGTACATGTCGGCGCAGTGCGCTGTTCCTGCGATCAGATAAGACATTTATCTTTTTATTAAATGAAGTGTAAATGCAAAGCACTGGCGCGCTGAACGCCGTGGTGCTTTATGTATGCTATTGAAACTAATTTATTTGTTTATTTATTTAATATAAAACAAAGCGCCTTGTTGGGGCATTATTTACGGCCCCTATTTAAGTAAGTATACAGGGTGTTTCACGAAAAGTGGACAAATTCGATATTGCAAAAACTACTCGTCGCAACGAAAAAAGGCTTGTGTCGTTTTGGTCCTGGGCCAGGGGCCTATTTAGGAAAATTATTAAAGTCCTGGATAATTAGATTGGTAATTATTTTTGCGTAATTAACTTTATTAATATTGGGTTTAAAGGCATGGTTTCAATTAGAAAATTGCTCAGCATCGTGAAATGCGGCGCGTACCTCCTATCGAACAAAAGTGCGCAAACGAACTGGTGGTGGTGAAACATTTCGAAAAAAAAAAAACAACAACCCGAGACTGGGACAATAAGGGACGGACAAACACAAATTGAGACTTTGTGTTTGTCCGTCCCTTATTGTCCCAGTCTCGGTTTTTTCTCGAAATGTTTTACCTCCTATTGTTCTGCAATTTGTTGATTTAGTGTTTATCGAGGATGCTGAGCAATTTTCTAATTAAAGAGCATGGCTTAAGCCATGCTCTTAAACACAATATTAAAAAGTTAATAACGCAAAAATAATTAACAATCTAATCATCCCGGACTTTAATAATTTTCCTAAATAGGCCCTTGGCCCAGGACCAAAAGGACACAAGCCTTTATTTGTTGCGACGCGTAGTTTTCGAAATATCGAATTTGTCCACTTTCGTGAAACGCCCTGTCTAGCGTTCGCTTAGACAATAGAGCTTCAGAAAACGGTAAAACTATTTTTATTCGGCCGGAACCGTGTTAAAATTTCCCTTCGATTAAACTGTTAAAAAATCGTCCCATGGTCTGTAGTTACGGGACTTCAACGTGTTCTGCTGTAAATGCAGAGGCCAGCGGCTGATAATCTCTTAAAATATTCACGCCCTTTCTCTTGACATCAGTCATCAGGTCAAACCATGCTGATTTTGAATGGAAGTATTCCCAGCGCTGCGGGCGATGCAGCTGGATCGAGAGGCGTGTTGACTCGCGACCGTGGCCTTCACAAGGCGCCAAGACGCAGCTGGACCGAAAGGCAAAATCACCTTGGCAGCTGGCCAATTCATGTTTACAAAACGCTAATTCGAACGCTTTTTAATTTTTTTACTTTGAATGTTTAGGCGGTTACAGTAAGGAAGTTTAAAATAAATTGCCACACGGTCGGTGTAGTATACGGGACTTGAACTTTTCCCACAGGGACTACTATATGCGAATAGTGGACACATTTTTAACAATTCTGTAGCTGTACCGACCTTTGATGTAGATGGAGGTGACGTCCTCGGCGAGGTCTTTGGTGATGCCGAGGGCGTGCCAGGGGTCGATGGAGCCGTTCGGGAAGGTCACGTTGCGGACGCCGGGGTGCAGGCCTCCGTAGAAGGTGTTGGTGCGCTCGACGGCCCTCTGCAGCAGTGCCTCGTCGAAGTGCGCCCCGAAAATGTCCCTGCACTGCTGCACGAAGAATCTGGGGATGGATTCGCAAGAAGGGGATATGGTTATACTCTCATCTTCATGCAAGTTTCATAGCTTTCATTATTTTTTTAATTTACTTTATTATTAAATGCGTTAGCATTTATTGCCCTTGTGCATGCAGCCGTCTTTCGTTTCGACGGTCGTGGTTTGGATTCGACTGGTTTCGTGAGCCCGCGGCGCGATTCCCGCCATGCTTTTTCGCTCTGTTCGTCCGCTGTGCTTCTTACGTTAGAGGGAAAATGCCTTCTGGCACGCGTCCAATGACGGGCCGCGGGAGCGGAAGAGAAGGGGATCGAGTGGCCGTGGCATCGGCACAACGTACGGGACATCGTAAAACCATAGATTACTACGTAAAGAGTGTCCATTGAAGCCCTATCGAGGCCCAGCTGTTAGGTTTCACAACACCCTCAAATTGGTGCAATGGTGCCTAATTTATACTTTTTTATTTATACATTCGTGGTATTTTTACCATTAGGAAATACTACTACTTTACGCGTTTCTAAAATTATTTGTAGCTTCGAACGTTTTCAAATATATTTCAACGACTGCGACTGGGGCTTTGGCACCACGCACGACTTGGCAGCCGCCATAACTAGGGATGTCGCGAACCGGTCGGCTGAGGTTCGAGTTCGACCAGGCTCGACTTTTTCGAACTTCTTGTGAAAAGTTCGACAAAGGTTCGACTCCGGTTCGACTGCTATGCGCATGCGCGACAGGCTGGCCAGTTGACTTCGGATTGGATGGTGATGGCTAAGGGATGAATTAAGGGCAGCACTGATTGGTTATTTCACTTAATACAGTACAAATAAAATTAAGTTATTAACTTCTTCAGTGATTAGAATTAGTTTATTTTAATTAGCAACTGTTCATAAAATTAAAATAACCCTTTGCATAAAAAAATTTCTCCAAACCTAGACATACCTCTAGAAGGTCTGGTCATACTGTCCACAAAGTCGAACCGGTCGAATCTGGTTAAAAGGTCGAAGGTTTGTCGAACCGGTTCGCACTAGTCGAACTTTCGGGGTTCGCACTAGTCGAACCCGAAAGTTCTACCTAAAAATCCGGTTCGACAAAAGTTCGCGACAGCCCTAGCCATAACGGCAGCCAGGGTTGCGGTATGGTGGAAGGCGGATTCTAACCACCGCTTCCCCGCTCAGCGAGTGCGGGCACCGGACGGCCATCTTGCGGCAAAATCGCATGTTTGCTAGCGTTGCAGAGGCTGGCGGCAGCGTGGTGAAGACACGCTTTCTACTCGTTGTCGTCATTCACCAAAGATTATCTTTTTAGCCCCATGTAAACGGGGTTAACTTGCCGTTGAGAACACGTGGAAATTTTTACGAAAACGCAGTGCCGCAGGAAAATGGCACAACTCGTCGAAAGCAAGTTTCGCCGGTCTCGCGGCGTGATCAAAGTTTCCTTGGCACGCCGAAGTGCAGCGTCTCTATGCCCTCGCACTGCTTGGATACCGATCAAGAATCGACGCCGTGGGGATGTGTTGTTCGAGTGCAACGTCTATGAGGCCGTATGTAAACGCACAACTCGCCGAAAGCAAGTTACGCGGGTCTCGCGGCGTGATCAAAGCTTCCTTGGCACGCCGAAGTGCTGCGTCTCTGTGCCTTCGCACGCTTGGATACCGATCAAGAATCGACGCCGTGTGGATGTGTCTTGCGAGTGCAATGTGCGTGAGGCCGTATGTAAACGCACAACTCGCCGAAAGCAAGTTTTGCGGGTCTCGCGGCGTGATCAAAGCTTCCTTGGCACGCCGAAGTGCTGCGTCTCTGTGCCTTCGCACGCTTGGATACCGATCTAGAATCGACGCCGTGTGGATGTGTTTTGCGAGTGCAATGTGCGTGAGGCCGTATGTAAACGCACAACTCGCCGAAAGCAAGTTTTGTGGGTCTCGCGGCGTGATCAAAGCTTCCTTGGCACGCCGAAGTGCAGCGTCTCTATGCCCTCGCACGCTTAGATACCGATCAAGAATCGACGCCGTGGGGATGTGTTTTGCGAGTGCAACGTGCATGAGGCCGTATGTAAACGCACAACTCGCCGAAAGCAAGTTTTGCGGGTCTCGCGGCGTGATCAAAGCTTTCTTGGCACGCCGAAGTGCTGCGTCTCTGTGCCTTCGCACGCTTGGATACCGATCTAGAATCGACGCCGTGTGGATGTGTTTTGCGAGTGCAATGTGCATGAATGCTGCTCGTTTTTCTTTAATTTTTCTGCGACTTCGATTGCGTGTGGGGGAAAAACGAACAGGTGTTTCACAGGTCTTTAACGTCAGGGATCCGTTTCTAAGCGGTATTTGCTCAAAGTGCAAACATCGTTGCATCGCCTTTTAAAAGCGTTAGTTTCTATGCTGTATATTACTGTGTGGTAAAGCCGAGACGCAGCGACGATGCCGTTTGCACGAAACCGCCGATACACGGGAGGAAAGATTGGCTCTTCGAGGACAACCGTATATGCGGATCGTAAGCGGCGATCGAGGAAGCTGTGGTGGCTGCCCGGGAGAACGGACTGGGTCTCCAACGACAACAGTATGCGGACCGTTTCGAGGTTTGAATTAGTCGGAACCCCTGCGCTGAATGCTTGAATTCCGTCGAGAATCAGCGTATACGACAGCAGCGATTTCGGCATCATTTTTTTTAAAGCGATAGCTTTACGGGCGACATTTCGCATAGATTTCGTCTTCGTAGGTTGTCGCCGCCGCGCGCGCAAAGAATGAACCCCCCCCCCCCCCCCCGTTGTCGCGAAGAGAGGGAAGTCGGACGACTTCCCGTCGGCCGTGCCGCGCGAAAAGAGCGAAGAGGCTCTGGCATCCCACCAAGAGTGGCGCGAGGAAGGGAGAATCATCGTGTCGTCTGCATGAGACATGTTTTCAAACGTTACTCGCGTTGTGCGAAATCCCACCTTGGCAGTATCTAGTTGCTACGCGTAAGGTTGTATGGTTTAGAAACTTCCCCCACGCTTACGCATTTCGCGGATCACCGAGCACTGATGGCTGTCTTCTTTGGCATCCACGACGGCAATGAGAATTAACCGCGTCGCACCGGGCGCGACCTTGGTACAGCTAATATCGCTTTCAGTTCTTCGCACATTGCGGGCGAAAAATACGACTTCTTATTTAAAGGGTAACTGCAAAGAAAAAATGTGTTTTTTTTTAAAACAGCCTATATGGGAAAAGCATGTCACAAAACAAATCTTCCGCGAAAAAACAATTTTTTACTAGCAATATTTACGCCACAGGACGTAATTTAGTCGGAGTCACAATTTCTTCACATTTGAAACTCGCGCTCTTTCGACGCTCGTGGAGTGTCTGTTATGCGTTTAAAACGGACTAAATAGCCGCAAACTAAAATCAGTCTCGCGCCATTATTATTGCTCGTAGAAAATTTTGTTTTTGTCGGGAAAATTGTTTTGTGACATGCTTGCCCCAATTAGGCTGTTTAAAAATACACCTTTTTTCTTTGCAGTTACCCTTTAAAGGAAAAGGTATTGTGTCGCGATAGAGGATTAGGCAGGAAACATTTCGGAACCTGACAGGTCCTTCCTCAGTCCGCTAAAAACCTTAATGAACTTTCTTTTCCAAAATTTAATAAGTACTATTGAGCAGACCGAAAAGAGATCTACAGCCGAGAGTCCCAACTGGAATGTTTAAAGTTGGTCATATATTCGGTTGTTAATAATAAGCACATTATGGTCACACCTGTATTCCAATTTGTTTCTCAAAGTTTGGCTTTTGCGGAAAAAGAGCTCTACATAAAAGTTCGTCCTAAAAAACATTTAAAAAAACGACGGACGAGCGTGAAGGTTTTGCGTGTATACACTGGAGTTATCGAAAGAAGTTTAACTTACTCCACCGGGAACAGAGATCCAAACGGCTGATTTCGGAGGTCCGAAGACTGGAAATACCCGAACTCCACGCAGGTCTGGTAGGTCCACTGTCGTCCTGGAAGACATGTCGTTCGCCAAAGTTCCATTATTCCCTCAACACCCACTTCATTCGGACTTGAAGTCCTCGGAAGACATCACGACGAAGAAAAATTTATGTGGTTTACGTGCTCAACCAACGACTCTGAAAGTACTTCATGTTGTGGTCACTCTGGCGTCTCGTGCGCGTGCACGCACAGCCAAAGCACGACCGAAGGCAACAAGCGCGTGCTGCAACAGAGGCGTCCGAAGGAAAAGCCCCGCCCTTTTCATCTTGCCAGCGACTAATATAGTTACCGTAGCTCAAGGGGTGCAGAAGAAGATTTACACTTCGGAGTGGTTTACCTCCAGCGCCTTGGGTGCTGTTGAATTCGATCTCGCGCATAGAGTTGATGAAGGTGTCGTAATCGTAGTCCAGGCATTTTTGACCCGTTGCATTCAGGAGCAGGCTGTTGACGGCCGCGAACTTTTCCAGCGGACTCAGCTGATCGTGCGGGTCGGTCATCTTGTCGCAGAGCGTGTCGATGGTGATGTTTCCGTTCCCTCCCTGTCAAGAAAACAACGACAGTAACAAAAGGAGTCATCTTGATGACACTGCTTGCACGATTCGCGTTAATGAGAGCCGGATCGCGAAGAAGAAACATTCCAAAGCACACTCATAAAAACGGCGAGCAAGTGTTCCAGAATGCGTCTTCGGTGCATCGGAACTCAAGAAAGGGCGCATCATTCAAAGAGCAACATAGACATATGGCGCGCATGGAACGCGAGGTGACGATGCAGCCAAGCGCGCACTGTCTATGGTTGAAGGTAGGGGGGGGGCAAAAGCACGTGAGCGCATTCGATGGGTAAACAGCTTCAAAATGGCGCGCAAGGCAGTGGAGACATCAATACAAAAATGGCCTTTAAATGCCTATATATAGTGACATTTCCTCGTTTCCTTCAATTAAAGTAGTAAGTATATGTGTGTTGGGGCCGTGGCCTCCTTATTTCTTTCTGGCCATCTTAATCTCACCTCAAATTCTCTGGCGTCTTTGTTGTACTGCACGATGCCTTCGAAATTGCCAGCCAAGCTTTGGAAGAAGTTCGCCATGTCATTGCGGTTGTATCCGTTGAAGTAGGTGCACAACCTGCGATTGACGATCGAGTGATTCCTGTGAGATTTCAGAATGAACTGCTCAGCAACCGCAATAGAAGCTATTCATTCGCGCCATTTGCTTTTGCACTACTGGACGGTATACTCATCAGGTGGTCAACTAGTAGTGACACTCTTAGAAATAGGGGGTGCATAGGGGTACACCCCTTGTCCCATATGTATACACACCCCAAAACTACATTTGGACGTTCAGTCCACTGACGTCGAGCTGGCGATACCAACTTTTACGAGCAGCTTGATAGCTGTTGGACATAGCGTACTAAATGGCTAATGTGCGTATCAAAGACTAGAAAAAACACTGATGTTTTGCGGCAGGGCCAAAAAACTTTGATTGTCTTACAGTAGCCTTTAATGCGTACATTAGCTATTTTAATAAGTTGGATCGCTGGACTATCAAGCCTCTCTTGAAAGTTAGTATCGTCGGTTTGACGTCTGTGGACTGAACGTCAAACTGTTGCCTTGAGGTGTTGCATATGGGACAAGGGGTCTACTATAATAGGGCCAGCTGGACTTAGGAAAATAGAATATATAGAGAAAAGTGACGGACATACCGCTGAAATATAGAATATAGAGAGAAAAGAGACAGACATCTAGCGGAATATTGTCTCTCTTTTTCTCTCTAGATTCTATCCAGCGCTAAATGCTAATTTAGCGCTGGATAAATCCAGCGCTAAATTCTCATCTCTATATTATATTTTCATAAGTTCAGCTGGCCCTATAATAGTATTGTGCACCAACAAGCTCAACTACAGACTGTTACTAAAAGGTGTACCCCTATACGCCCCCTATTTCTTAGTATAGAATACGTAATACTGGGCGGAAATGTCAGGCAGCGCAGGATGGTGTACGCGGTACCTCTGGCACTTTGTTGAGCAGTTAAGGTATGGTGCACAGAAAGCAAACATATGGTACATGCACGCTCACTTCACGGTTTTGTTGGGACTAGTGGCCACTGGGGGCTTTGCTGTCCTTGTTTCATTTATTTCTAACGTTCGGAGCTCGTGCTCTCGGACATACGAGTTTGTCAGTAATTTTGAGGTAACCTAATAAGCATCCCCACATACTAATCTTTAGTTTTGAACTCAAGATTCACTCGTTAATCTGTTTAGCGCAGTTGGCCACCACAGTACCTGAATACAATTACTTTATGCGGAGCGACCCGAAAAAAAGAAAAAGAAACAAAAAGGACAGGTTGCTATTGACATGACTGAATCTGAGGCGAAGGAAGAAAGAAGGTTCAGTCAGTCATGTCAAGCATTCACCAGCTCGCCTGCACAATCACTCTTCTGTCGGGTTGCCATTTTCGTACAGTTAGTTGTTTTTGTTCTTTTTAAAGCCTGACCTACACATTATACACAGGCGCGGCGTTCGAAGGCGGAACCGTCCGCTTACTTAATTGCGTTGAGAAAGACGAAGGTGTAGTATTTCAATTTTTTCATTAAGTTCACCACACTAACTAGGTGGCGCCACGAACTGCTACAGCAATCCCCGTAGCCAGGCGGCACTACTATTCACCCATTGGGCCCGTGCTTCCAGGCGGGTCCCCCCGGGGCCTTTGACCCCCGGCTGCTTGGCCTATGAATAAAGGGAGTACGTGTTTGAACCTTGACCTCGACTGACGTGTCTTCTCTGCCGGGCGTTCCCGCCCTTGGGCTCCGCCGGTCCTCGCCTCACCACTTCGTCATGTGAGACCTCGTCCTTTTCCGCAGGCCCACGTAGGCCCTGCGCTTCTTTTATTTTCACGGGTGGCCGACTTTTTTAATTAGTACAGAAGGCAGATGGTTATTATGTACCGATAAGCCGGCATCACACTGCTTATACACTAGGGTGCCTCAATGTCCTTCTGTTTAGGGTGATGCCACCCTTTGTATACTTCGTCTCACCTTAGCATGGACTATTGTTAGCCACTCGTGCTAAAAGCGCGAGCTAGTTGCTTTGTATGAAGCCTCGGCGACTGCACGAGCGCTCGTGCAGAGTGTTCCAGTCAAGGCATATAAAAGCTAGCCGCTCGCGCTTGCATAACCTTCGCAGTTAGTCCACGCTAAGGCGAGATGAAGTATAGTACCCGATGCCGACAGCACGCGCTCATGGGGAAAATACAAAGAAATCGACGAAAACAAAATGTCGCCATAGCACAGTCAGCGCCACAGACGCGTGCAGGGACACGCTCTTTCAGGCGCTTGTGAACAAAAAAGGAAAATAAAAGTGTGGGACAAAAATGGCCGGATGACTCCACCCTAAGCAAAGCGCACATGAAGGCACCCTATTATACACCATAGCAAAAGACAATCTGCATACGGATTCGAACGCGAGTCACCGCGAGATCCGTGTTTCGAATGCCGTATGGCAAATGAGTTCAAGGAGGAAACTTGGCACGCGGCATTCGAACCACGGATATTGCGCCGACTCGTGTTTGCAGGCTGTCTATTAATTGTATTATGTATGAACACTGTGACCCCGGCTTTAGGTTCCGCTTACTTGAACAGGTCCTTGAGCTGCGGCCAGTTGTCCGGTTGGCTGGACAGGTAGGTGAGGCGGTCGACGGCCAGCTCGATCTGCTTGTTGCACTCCGGGCCCGTGGTTGCCAGGGAATCCCGGACCACGCGGAGGTAGTCTGAGACCAGACGGCATCTAATTAGCCTCGCGTTGCAAATATCAAGAGCGTGAAAGCTTGTACGTGACGTCATAGCACCATGCTGGTGGTCATTCCTACTTGTTCTTGTGTAGAAAAACGAATTCGGGGTAGTGCGAAATCTAGGCTGGAGAAGTTACGCGCTGAGCAGGAAGACCGCCATAATGGCCGTAAGTGTGCCGTCAATGCAGGGCATGTATGGTGGTGGGGCGATTCGTTCTGTCGCTACTACATTTATGTCACCGCTCTTCTAAATGCATTTCTATATGCTCTGCAGTAGAAAATCCGACCGCTATGTTTTCTAATTTCTGTGGTTCCGTTTTGCATATTTATATTAGTATAATGTATCAGCTGCACCGGCAATAGATTTTATTCAGCCTTGGCTTCCTGTTCGATAAAAAATAGTGCACAAGATATGACTTATATATGTCCCCTTCTGCCCATTATAGCACGCCTAGATACGGGCCCATTCACGAGGGTGAACCCACATGGGGACCACATGGGGCAACCATGTGGGTCATTGAGCAGGCTCATTTCCCACATGGGTGGCCATTGGGGCTACTTTGGAGGCTTTTGGTGCCCAGAGTAGCTACAATTCCAAGGCTTGTTATTGGGCTATAGTTGGTGCATGATGCACAGGAAACCTGCAAGCACAAACAGACGGGCACGAAGAAGGGGACACAGACAACCGCTTGTTCGTGTGCCACTTCTTTGTGTTGCGTGGTGCGCACAGCGATTTTGACGTCACCTTTAAAGTCAATGATTGCATATAGGGGGGCACTGGACGCGACCGCCCCGACGGCCAGGTGCGGGTACTTCAGCTTGAACCAGGCGGCCAGCGACCCCGAGTACGAGCCGCCGAAGACGACCCACTTGCTGTCTTTGAGCGAGTGCTTGCGCACCATGGCGTCGCGGAAGGTCGCCGCATCAGCTAGCGCCTGCTCGCTCGTCAGGTGGACCAGGTTGTCTACGGACATGTCCCTAGAACACAGACGACACGATTTGTAGGATAAAAAGAAAAGCACAATATGTTATGGAAAAATTATGGTACAATTCTGACGGGAAGTTATGTATTTGAATGAAAGGTTGAGTTGAATTTGCTAAATCATGCCTTGATCCAGGTCAAGCAAACTGATCTTTAGGTAATCGAAATGGATCGATCTTACCCCTCCAGTTTCGTTATGCTACCTCCGTCGCCAATTGCATGCACCGTGGGAACTGTATAGTCTTTCTGCGCGTGCGACAGCTCCCGCTTCGGGTTTGGGCGAGCAAACCACGAGATGTCATGATCTATTTCGATGTCTGTTTCCGTGGACTACAGTTATGCCGGCGTCACGCACGAGATCGTTCCGTATTTTAATTCAACATGTAAATGCAGTAACAGGAACTTTCTAAGGATCATACGGACTTCTCCAAATTTTCTTTTCTTGCCCTGTAGTGGAGATGGTCACATCAACCATGGTCACACTTTCAAGGCCATATTCGTCTCACTAAACACACACACACACACACACACACACACACACACACACACACACACACGCACGCACGCACGCACGCACGCACGCACGCACGCACGCACGCACGCACGCGCACACACACACACACACACACGCACACGCACACGCACACGCACACACGCACACGCACACGCACACACACACACGCACACACACACGCACACGCACACACACACGCACACACACACACACGCGCACACACACACACACACACACACACACACACACACACACACACACACACACACACGCGCGCGCGAAAATATATTGAGATGGTTTCCTTGGGAAGTCGGAGATGCTGGAAGAAGGTCGTTGACGGATTTTCGGCGGTTGGACCAGGCAAGGTCCGGAGACACTTCTAATATTACAAGCAAGTGCATGCAAAGCTTAACCTTGTGTGCACTGAGGAATGTAAACCTCAGCACGTGAAGAGCCGGTGTACCTTAGGGAATTAGATGTGCTGCGCGCTCCCTATTCTCCACCAGGCGGCATTTTTCAGTTCACGATGTTCTGGTAGAACTTTAGTACTACCTTTCCATAGTAGTGCCACTGTGGTAATTGATTACTCCGTTCAAATAGTTACATTTGCTAGTCACTTTTTGTAACTATAGTCAAATAGTTTATATATTAGTGATATCGAGTACCTTGTTTAATGGCATGGAGACGTGGTTCCATTTGCCCATGGTTTTTTGTAAGCCAGGTGGAGATTTTCATGTGTCGTACACAGCGGACGAAGTCACACAGACTAACAATATATAACGCAGGGGAGGCTAGCTAACGAGCTCTTCGGGACTTTAAGTGCCCACATGCTTCAGAAGCTACTTCCAGCGTAACGAGCTAGCACGAACATTGCACGTGTGCAGAAAACCATTTTTTAAAGTACAAAGATAGCATTTCCGCACACCGTGCTCGGCAAGCGACTTCATAACTTGAAGTCATTAGAGTCGTTGTCGTGCTCTAACTGCTGCTTGCAGATTCTACAGATTTTATACCCTTAACGATGTGAAATCTGCAGGAGAAACTCTCTCGACAGGAAAACACCACCATGGCTGACATGCCAGTTGGCGTCACTGCAACCGCGAACCAGTGTCGGTACCTATAGTCTGTTGCAGGTTAAGAAACCAATGTCAGTTCTGCTGCACTCCAGAAAGCTCTCCACCCTTTCCTTTTTAGCAGAGCGAAAGCTAGGAGAGGAGGCGAGGAGGGACTCGCTTCCTCTTCAGCGTTCGCCCTACTAAAGTGGAAAGAGTGAAGGCCTCTGCTGGAGGAGCCTTTCTTGCACCCTCAATCTGTCGGTTTGCGCGCTTACTTGGTGGGCAGGCTGCGGCCGTAGAATCGGTGTTCGAGCTGGAAGACGAGGGCGCCGTACTGCTTGGCGAGCAGCATGATGTGGGTGGGCGCCGACAGCCAGCGGGCCGACGCCTCTCCTCGCCGCCCAGCAAGAGGAAGACGGGTCCGCCTGGGCGGTAGAACTCGTCGCTCACGAAGTACCGCTGCGGGATTAATGTCGAATCTTATCGTCTGGGTTAATGCCCCGAATAAACACATTCCATCACACTAGTTAGCATCAGATGATCCCAACCGGAACACATAAAGAAAACAAATCCTAATAATGCGAGGAACGTACCATATTTATTTAAAATTTAAGTTTTGTTGCAGATCCCGGTCACTGACAAGTGACCGGGGCAAAGGCCTCCGTAGCCGAAGGCCTTTGCTCCAATTGTGTGGCAGCCTGTCCATGTGCCTTTCTGGAACCAGTTTTTGATAGTGCCTCATCCAGGCCTAGACAGCTTCTTCCACCTTACTAATGACCACAATATGGCGTCCTCGCAAACACTTCTGTTCACAGCAGGTGATAGGCACTGGGGGCTTGGTCAGGCCATATCCATGCGTGACCAAACGTCTGACTGCCCGTACGCCGTGCCGAAAAGACGGTCGAACCCGATCAGACATCCGGCCTATCGCGGCCTCGCGTGAATAAACACGACGCAGCAATTGGCCGGCTTCGATCGGGTTCGGCCGTCGTTCTAACACGTGTGGCTTCCCCTGGGGGGGGGGGGGGAGGAGGGGAGGGGGTTACCACGTAGAAACACCGGAGGTTCCTTGGGTCCGGATAATGACGTGTTTATTATTGACAATTACGCCACAGGTTTGCCCGTGGTCCAACAAAGTCCGAGATAACGGAGCTGTCTCCTTAGACAGTATCACCACTCGAAGTCCGCGCTGCCGCTATTGACAGTATCACGGAAGGGGGGAGGAGGAGGGAGGGAGGGAGGGGAGGGAAAGGAAGGCTCCAGCGAGCAGAGCGAACGCGTACAAGTATCAAGATTTCGAAGGTGTAGCCTTCGGCAGATCCCCCGAGAATCCGCCTCGCAGTGAGAGACGTGCCCGGACATGGCGACGCCCCACGGCCTGCTTGAGCTATAGGCCTAGATAGGGATGTGGGGAACACGCGGTTCCCACACACGCTGTACATTTAGTCATGTATTTGGCACCGAGCCCCCAGTAATAATGACCTGCTAAATGGCAAAAAAAAAAACATAAAAAAAAACACGCGAGGTTGTTATTTTGCGATCGCTGGAAAGCTGTCCGGTTGAGGGAATGAGACACTCCCAAAAAGTGGTTCTAGCAGTTCATGGAGGGGCTGCCACAAAGCTGGTGCAAGAGCATTCGGCTCGAGGGGGACGCTGTAGAGAAGGTACAAGCCGTGTAGTGGCCTCTAAGGGACTTGTACACATCTACAGAGCTCTATGACCGGTGACTGCAGCAAAATATAGCTTGCAAATCATTATGAAACGCCCGTGATATGATGAGTTACGATACATCAGATGAAAAAGAAGCAGCAACGCGTAAGTTCGTATGAACATTATCCCACATGATGGACAACTAGAAAACATGGAACAATCAGACACTCAATTCAGACACTAAATTGCTAGTTGAATCAACAAACATCATTGTCAAGTTTCTTTAAAATTTGTTCCAATAGCGATCACGTTTTTTTTTTATTTTTTGGTAATTAAATGTGCATTTTATGGTAGGGTAATTAGACACTTCACGCATTTTTGCTGCATGAAGAGTCATAGTCAGGCCTCTCTCGAAAGCACCCCCCCTCGCCTCCCACCACTCTCCACCAGATATTTCGGAAAAAGGAGGAGGGGAGCGTTCGAAAAAAGATGTTTTACTATGTACGACACTGGTACCTGCAGGAAACAAGGTAACCATGCGGTCCGTAATGTGAAATCACACTGACACAGTGTTGCAAGTTTGTTAAATACGCCACCATATTTATATATATATATATATATATATATATATATATATATATATATATATATATATATATATATATATATATATATATATATATATATATATATATATATATATATATATATATATATATATATATATATACACCGGGTGTTCATTTTTTATTCGAACAGATATATTTAAAAAATCTGTAAAAGATGCACTGATATGGTTTGTGCAGGTGAGTTATACGCCAGCAGTGGCAGAACGCGGATGATTAGATCATTATCGCGTTCCGCAACTGTAGCTTTGCGCCTCGCTTCACGAGTTTCCAATTGGAACCATATGTTTATTTCCACTAATTAAAATGTTAATTAACGAATTTTAATTAATTAGCCAACTTATCGCAACGATTAGCCACCCACATAATGTACCCCTGGCCGTATAACTCACCTGCACAAACCGTATCAGTGCATCTTTTACGGATTTTTTAAAATAAATCTGTTCGAATTAAAAATGAACACCCGGTATATATATATCTTTTTATCTGATAATTTTCTTTAGTTTGTGGGTGTCCTGGTTAGTGAACCACGACACCAGACAACATTTGGTTGGAATGGGAAAACTGCCTCGTGAACTGAAAGGGGCCAGTGCTGCGTTGAAGTAGCCAGCACTTGGTGGCGGCGGCGCGGCCGCTTGATTGAAGTATAGACGTGTAGCAGTAGAGGGAGTGTACAGTACTGTAGCGCTCCAGCCGGCGGATGGCTTTTCCGACCTGAATGATAACGACGATATTTTTGTGTGTGCTCTGAGCATTGGCTTTTTGTAAATGTATTTTATCAAAAAGTGCATGTTTCAAGTGCAAGAAAGATTGTTTTTTTCGCTGAGAGCCAAATTATATAAAAGCTATATATTTCGCCTAGTGGATGAACTATGCTGAAGACTTATGGTCATACTGCTAATATTTATACCTTAGCTCAGCTGGTCCGTTTCGTTTCACTGCAACTCCGTATCGTTGAGCACGTTGATCACTGTGCATATATATGTGCTGATTGGGTTAATTTATTTATTTACAAAATTTGTATTCTGAATACGAATGCTTGATCTATTTTATGGCGTTCCATGTTAATTTTTATGTCTGGTGAATTCTGGTGACATTTGAATCAGAGTCTGGTATCGCGACCACTTTTTGATCTGGCGGCGCTGTGCTGACCTTGGTTAGTAAGAGTGAATATATTTTTATCATGAATAGAGGGCGCCTATTTCAGTATACTACTACAGTTCTACGGTTTGCGGAATTTTCTTTGCTTCGGATGGTATACCAATATATGCAACTGTTTGGGTGTGACTCTCATAAAGACTAATGGTCGGACTTTTGCGATCAGTTATGTCAGTAACTGCAGAATCTCAGTTCGAGTGCTAGACAGCACTTCAAGGACTACGTAGATAAGAAAGAAAAAAAAATCATTCGCTTTTTGATAATTCAGAAAGCCAAACGTATGTGAAAAGTCGTCATCGTTTCTTTTCTTCTTTCACTATTTCAAGATTTACGCGTTTTTATTAAATTTTTTACAGGGCATTGATGTTGTTATTCTTCGAACTTTCTCAGGACATTCACCGAAACTTCTGCATATATTAAATGAAACACAAACAAACAAACAAACTAAGTAATTAACTGACTTGTTTGAATGTCAAAAGGCAGCCAAACGCCTCAAAATATTTTTTTTGCCTTTCTTTTTTTGTTTTTTTTTTGTTTATCGTAATACTCTAAACTCTGTCCTGAGTTTCATTTTTTTTTCCTTTTTATCGGTAATGACTTTAACTGCGTAGCATATATTCCGGACCCTTTCCTCGTCGTTATAAATGTGAAGTGTACAACAGCTAGAGAGCCGCATTCAATTTTCCTTTTAGACGACTATCGGCGCTGCTAGTCGTTTCCCGACAAACACACGTATCTCTTGCGTATACATACCTGCTTCCAAGTGTCCGTGTTGGCCGGATCAAAGTGGCACAGGTTTTGGGTGAACCACAGCTCCTGCGGTTCCTTGTTGGCGAGGAGCAACGGGGACCTGGGCAGCCCCAGCATGCCGTAGCGTCCCCTGGGCCTACCGCGATGCACGAAGGACGTTCCATCCACGGCCTGGCTGGCTAGGCCTAACGCCACGACTACGACCACCAGCAACACCTTCATTCTGACCGCGACGACGGCTGGTCTGGGCGAATCGCTTTCGCTCGCCGACGTTGCCCGATCGTCCCGTGTTCTCTTTTATCGAGGACTTTTTTTTTCTCCTCTGGTCACTCTTGTCGCGTTGGGACAAGATAGTTGGCGCGGGAGTCGCTGATTAGGAGTCGGGTCTGTCGCGGTCTCTCGGACGATGGGACGACGCTATATCGGCGTCTATCAGCTCATGTGACCGAGCACTCTCCTGGAATGAAGATCGCCATTGTTTCAAAAACGCCCCCGCCTACTCCCCCCCCCCCCCCACCTAAAAAAAAAAGGGTTGAGGCAGATTATTATGGCATTCCTGGTAGCTCATCTGATAACTGATAACAGGCTTCGAACATGATTGAGGTGTGTCCGCAGGTATTTCTGTTCATCACGTCTGCACCGCAACGAACGAGCACCTTGTATTTTCTACGATGTACGAGATGAGGGACTGTGGCTTTAAGCCGGGGTCTCACTGCTTACACACCGTACAAAAGACAGTCTGCATACAGGTTCGAACACGAGTCCCCGCGAGATCCGTGCTCAAGGCATCTAGCATCGAGGTCTACCCCTATCCTTTCAATCAGAGCCAATCAGAGCTCGGCGTCATTCTGACGTCACCGCTACTCCTGCCCAAGAAGCAGACGACTCGCTCTCCGCATTGGATGACTCCATGGGCGTACTCTACTGGGGGGGGGGGCAAGGGACACTTGCCCCCCCCCCCCCCCAGCTCTCAGAGCTTCGAGCGTGCACGCGAAGCCGAAGCACGGAGGGAGAGCAACGAGCGCGTGCTGAGGGCCACTCATCCGAAAGAAACGCTCTGCTCACGTGCAAAGTTTGTGTCGTTTGAGCTTTTGTTGTTTTAAAAGCGTTCTGCTGCGGACCTCGCTTTCTCGAAATATTTAACCGATATAGCATATTCTGGTCCTGATTCTGTTTCGCGAGAGACGGACACAAAATCACACGGGTTGACGTCCCTTTCTGTTACTCTATGTTCCGTGCTTTTTTTTCTTTTCTGTTGGCTTGCGTATGTTTGGCGGCCAAAGAGACGGCGTACATAAAATTTAGGAATGATATATGGGCGATTTCATCTCAAATCGTGCGAGAGAAATAATGACTCCCTAGATAATATTGAAAACTAAAATGTTGGTGGAAAAAGTGTGACTAGAACAAAACGGCAAATTAGAACAACGGAATTTTGTTGTTGTTCTTGAATTTTGGGTTTTGAAAGGGCAGAAGGCAGGTACAGCGATTTTTGCAGTTTTCTTGAGTGAACATTTTGGAGGCCCGCAACGTTTAGATTTTTTTTTTCTGAAACAATTATAACTTGTTTTTTCTGCTTTAAGACTTCGTTTAAAAAAATAGAAAATCTCTAAAAGAATTTGTTTTAAATTTTATTTTATGAATTAACATTTTTTGAATATTGCACCTTTGACAATATTGGGCCGAATTTGAATCGAGCTAGCTTTCGATGTACAATTAGTTAAATAATAAGAAATATATCAAAGGAAAGTTTCTATCTAAGCCTATTTAAAAATTACAGTATTGTTAATTTAAGTATAGTTAATATACAAAAACATTTTTTTATTTTCAAGGGCTTTTAAAGGACCTTTGAAAAGAAGAAAAAAAGTTTTTTTTTTCAAACAGTTTGGTTGGGACACGCGTGTTAAGAAACAAAGTTTACGCAAAAATATTTTTAGTGCAATATTGACGGCGAGACATTTATTTGAAGTTCTGCGCGCGAAGATCCATGACGCCACTGGTCCTTCCGGAATGACCATCTCATCGAAAGCGAAGCCGATCCACCTCTCCTCCACGACCCCGAAACGCCGAGAGAAAACAAGTGGAAAGAGCTGACTGCCGACTAAATCGCATCTCGCGGCATCAATATTGCTCTAAAATTTTTTTTTCGCTTAAATTTAATTTTTTTGTCACGCGTTTCCCAATCAGACTGATAAAAGCTTGGCGCTACTTTCTCAGGATCCAGTGTCTTCAGAATAGACCGATCTCACCCGCCAGTTTGGCTACGCCACCGCTGCCCCAACATATCGAGGGAACTTTAGTCTTTCTGCGAGTGCGACAACCTCGCATGGATCTCTGCGCATGCACAGCACGGAAACAGCACGAAGCATCTCGCGCACTGCCGATTGCCTCCTGTGAACTAAAGTCATGGCGGCTTCACGCATGCGCCGAACGCTTGGTGAGATCGGACTATTTTACGCCTCAAAAGTGAAGCAGCATGCCTCGCCCAATACCGTGACACAAAGAAAAAGGAATCGAATTCTTTGTCTCGTGAAAATCATTCAGTCCTGCCACTTGTATAGATAAATGATTAAAATAAAAACAGGTCTTTCAAGGTAGTGAAACAAATTCCGATGTTAACGTCACTTAAAATCACTTTTAATGCGAAAGCATGCATAACTGTCCCATGGAGCGAACCGACGTCATCAGCCCTTGAAGCCGCACCATGCGGCACCTAAATTCCCCTGTGCCAATGGAGCGAAGTGAAGTCGTGATCTGATGGATAGGCTCTTACTGGCTAGCGCGCGTCATAGTTTCAAGGGACCCCACCCCTGCCCGTTTCGATCTGGATGAGCATCGTACCGGCGTGCGGTCGTGTATCACTACTGCGTGGTGCACGTTAAAGAGCCCCAGGCTAGCGGTTGTACCGCACTGGCTAAATTGCTCATCTACAGCGAGTGACTCGTCGCAACTTTAAAAATGGCTGACCAACTACACGCTGTATAAATATCCCCACAACCCAATTTTAGTTTCAAGGAACGAGGCTCCCATCAGCTTTCGCGCAACGTAGCTAAAAAAAAAAAAACGCCATTAGAGAAGTTTTTTTTATGGCGGCGTAGCGCACGCAGCGGCCCGGCCGCCGGTAAGAGGTGCGGGCCTGGCCGCACAGCCCGCTCGGGCAAACTCCGTAGAGGCTGCACGGCCCAGCTCAGCGCGGCGCGGCCACTTCACGAGAGCGCGCGCTCGGCTGTCGGCCGCTAAACTCGGCAGCGAAGCGTGGCCGTCCACGCCACTACGCCGCAGACGAACTAAGGGAGCGGAAGAACGACATTCATGCTTTCGGATTCACAACTCATAGGAAGTGCTTAGGTGTCCTCGGACTTTTTCTTTATCACCATAAGCGTTATTGTAAGCTTATGATACTAAATATTCTATGTTATGCAATGCCCCGTTTATTTGTATTCTTTGTTATTGCCTGAAATAAAAAGAAACTACAGAAGTTTGGAAAGGGCCTCGCCAGTATGTGACACTGCGGTCTTATGAAAGAAGCAGGATTTCATACTCGGCCCGCTGGGATTCTGAAAATAATTGATTTCGTCCCTTCATTGCCTGACATAAGGGTTTGTGAAACTTAATTTTTGTGGTTATTAAGTAAAAAAAGTTTCAATAAGTTTATTTAAAGAAAAGTTGTGAATCTTAAGATTTTATAAGTGAACTTCTTCTAAATTATAACATATCAGTTATGCCTCATTTTTTACTAAATTGTACTTGATGTATATTATAAACACTACTGGAACTTTACAAATATACATATATATATATATATATATATATATATATATATATATATATATATATATATAATTACGTAAAAGATATGGCAACGGCCCATATCTTTTCATCTTTGAATGGAGGGACAAATATGTTTTTTCTAACGCTCTGCTTAATATGACGAAAATATATATGTTAAAGAAATTGTATTGCATATTTAAGAATACATAAAATTTCTTTATATTAAAAATACAAAAGTTAACAACAACATATTTTTCAATGACGTTGATTTGGAATTTTGAGCTTTTCTTCCGAGTTTATAGGAGTGATGGCGAAATTACTTTCAAAAAGTAATTAAATTACATTACTAATTACGTTACTGAAAACTAAAAAAATATAATTAAATTACATTACAAGTTACCACACATTAAAAGTAATGACATTACATTAGAATTACTTTCCAAAGGTAATGGAATTACTTTGACCTTACTTTTCAATACCTGTGGCAGTAACTCGTGCTCATTTTAGTTACTGTATATGTACAAAACTCAGATCTTCCTGTTTACACCACGACAGCTTTATGCGCCTCAAAGTGAACCATACTGAACAGTTATTTTGCTGGCCCACACGACGTAAGTGTTAAACATGATGAATAACTTCTTTAGATGCGGCTCAAAGACAGTCGACTCATCGGTTTCACAGTTCATTCAACTGTGAAGGTCTTTAGTTAAAGGGTGGTATCTTTCCGTCTTCATGATTCAGAATTTTAGAATCCGTGTCAGAGTGTCAGTGTTAAGTCGGGCCATGGGAGTTCGTACCTAGAAGGAGTCGCCACGTGAAACGTATCCCTTCCGCCTTGGACGCAATCTAATCCTATTTTTTCACTAGTCAATGTATTCCCGGTCATTCCTCTCAAGGAGTACGGTTCCCAAGCACTCGAAGCACCCAAGTTACTGCGCGTCGTCACACAAAAGGGCTGGATATTCGCTAGGCAGAAGCGTCGCCAGTTGAGAAAAAAGGTGCGTGAGCTTTCTAAAATGTCTACTTTCCCAACAAACGGGTGGCGATATCTGGTGGTAGGCTTATTCCCGAATAAAATTCCCAATAAGAAGGCTGCGAGGCATACCGCGAGTGACACCAGCTTTGCTCGATTTCCGCCTTTTCCGAATACAAAAAGCATTTTTAATAAACAAAGGCAAGGATACACACGAGACGTTCTGAGGCCTTGACAAGGCATTTGGAATTAACTATTTATTCCGGTCGTTTGGTGTTTACAATGGTCGAAGCTTACGGCTTGACTTTGCTTGACGGAAAAGCAAGAAGACGGGGAATCTGTTTGTCCTATCCTCTGAGGTTTCAAAACGTGTTGACCTCACTGGTGATCTGTCCATTGCCTTGTAGCTTATAAGCCATTCATCCCTAAGCTGACATTGCGGTGGAAGCTACGTGCTCGTTGGAACAGTCACACGTCTATCTTTCGACACGTAACCACGCTCTCGTTTATACCCACGCGCAGAGAAAGGGACGGGGCAGGTGATCAAAGGAAGGTTGTTGATTGGTTCTGGCGTGCTAGTAGCTCCCACCACACTGTCAGCTTAGCCATGAACAAAGTATGGTATCGTCGTGATGACGTGACGCCGTGAAGCTGTCTTGCCTGGAGTTCATGAGCCGTGACCTTCCAGCGATGTGTTGACACTTAAGATTTTCTCTAATTTTTATTTTTTATTTAAAGCTCGCAAACGAACTTTCTTATTTGGGACAAAAGTAATTTCAAAAGTAATGGGTAATTTCTCGAAATTACTGTCTGAAAGTAATTTATTACATTACTAAATTACCAGCCTTGAAAAGCAATTCATTACATTAGTCGTTACCACAAAAGTAATTATTTACCTTAATTTCATTAAAGTAATGCAATTACTGCCATCTCTGGTTTATAGTGATGTCTCTTGCATATAAACTATACTTAAATTAACAATATTATATATTAGAAGCTTTCATTTGATATGTTTTTATGCCCTAAATAATTGTACTTCGAAAGCTAGCTCGATTTAAACATGGCCCATTATTGTGAAAAGTGCAAGATTCGAGAATTTTTATTTCAAACATAAAATAAAATAAAGACGCAATTCTAGATAATCTTAACTTTTCTATACAAATTCCTAAATCAGCAGAAAAAAAGAAGTTATAATTGTTGTGTAGAACATCTAAATGTTAGGAAACTCCAAAATGTGTCACTCGTAAAAACTGCAAAAATATCAAGATCTACCTTCTGCCATTTCGAAGCCCAAAACTCAGGAACGTAAAAATGTTCCTAGTTCTAACTTGCGCTTTTGTTATAGTCGCACATCTTCCACCAATATATATATATATATATATATATATATATATATATATATATATATATATATATATATATATATATATATATATATATATATATATATATATATATATATATATATATATATATATATATATATATATATATATATATATACATATGTTCAGGTTTCTGAGTACTGTGGGCACCTGGCGGCTCCCGCACCCCAGTTGCCCGACTGCGAGGCAAGGGTGCCGTACTTTTCCCGCGTGGCGGCGACGTCACGCTAGCCACGCGCACATCGGATGCGCCGCCTTGATAAGGCAGATCAGAGGCGGCGCACGGGGAGTCGCTGACTGGACTCAGCCGCCGTTGGTAACAATGTTAATCGTCCTGTCCATGTCCCATTAAATGTAGTTTCTTGTTGTTGGAACCGTTGGCTCCGTGTTATTCCTCCGGGTCGGGTATGCAGCAAGGCAAACCGACCACAATGGCGCCCAACCGTGGTATGCTACCCGCTCGCAGGAATTTCACGGGGCTTGGTTTCTTCTTTCGGTAAGCCTTTTTCATATTCCCCGTGTTTCCTATCGTTGTTTCGTGCTTCCGTCACGTCCGCGTTTGTTGTATTGGCGTGTTTCTGACTGTTTGTTTTGTGACCGCGGCAATAGTTTTGCGCGCTTGTGTTGGGTTTTGGGGGCGTTTCTTTTTGTGCTCGCAGGCATGCTCACACGGGAGCAGGAAGCCGCGATGGCCGCAGCGGCACAAATGAACCTGCTCACGAAGGTCACGGAGATGTGCG
Source organism: Ixodes ricinus (assembly GCA_037355805.1). Lineage (NCBI taxonomy): Eukaryota > Metazoa > Arthropoda > Arachnida > Ixodida > Ixodidae > Ixodes > Ixodes ricinus. The sequence continues at coordinate 147,885 of JAZHYW010004968.1, forward strand.
ACTCCGTGATGCAGCGCCTGGCCCACACGCCTGGCCAGCAGGAAACCCCACCGCGAGAGCCCCGACCACACTTGACGGTTCCAGTCTACATGGGGTACGACGACGTCAAGTCCGTGGCAGACTTCCTGGGCGAGCTGCAGACGTACCACCTTGCCTCCGGTGCCTCGGAAGCCTTCATCGTGGACCGCATTGTCCCGCTGGCGTTGCAAGCCAGCGCCAGGTGCTGGTTGGGGTCCCAGGCCCCCTTCACCAGCCTGGCGGACTTCCAGACAAGGCTTCGAGAAGAGTTCCTGCCTGCAGGCTACGCAGCGCAGATTCTCCGAGAGCTCGAGGCAAGGACGCAGCACCCGGACGAAAGTCTGGTCCGGTACGTTCGGGTCATGCAAGAGCTCTTCAAGAGGGCGGACCCGAAGTCACCGGAGTCGGACAGAGTAGCTCGGGTCAGAAGACAGTGTCACCCAAGGTACCACGTCTACCTGATCAACCGCACCTTTGAGACCCTTGAAGAGCTAGCCCGGGGCGCCCGCCTCATCGAGGAAGCTCTTCATGCCGAGCGGAACTACGTGCCGCCGCCACCAGCCAAGTACGCGCTCGAACCGGCATGCGCATGGCGGGGCCCCGAGGCCTCCACGCAAGTGGACTGTCCGAACGAGACCTCCCTTCCCCACCACGTCAACCAGGAGAGTTGGCGTGGCATGCATGGCGAGCTCCCGTGCGGGATAAGCGGATGTTCGCCTAACTCTCCCCGAGAGGTCCCCGGAGGTCACAGCGAGGCCCGTGAGGGTTTCGGGCGGGGGTCGCCACGACAGGCAGTGGCGTACCAACTTGTTTTTGAGTGGGGGGGCAAACCAGACCCCAGACCCCCCCCCCCTAGGGCCAGGGGCGGTGCACTTGGTGTCCAAGAGTCAAAGAAAGAATAAAAACACTTAGGGGCAAGGACAGACAGCACAGTTCTTTCAACTAGCAACACACATTTAGTGATGTGTCCTTCGATACGTACTATCTCCCTCCTAACTTTTGAAACTAATTAGGAAGTTACGGAAAAACTAATATATTTAAATACGCCTGCAAAAAGGAGAAAAGCCCCCAATACCCTAGAAGATAAAGACAAAGAAAATAAGAAAGAAAAAAGGAAACACCATTGACAAAATCAGATAGAGGGCCCTTTGACTAATTCAACTCTGGCTTCAGGTAGTTCATCTCCAATCTGGACAACCCAAGAGAAGGAGCAGCGATGTTGTGTTCGTCACCGGCTATCCTGTATGCTTCAATAATCTCTCGGCCGAGCTTGTTCTTGTGTCTTCCAATTATGCTGGTGTCCTGGAACCGGGCTTCACAGTTCTTGCAGAGGCGTTGATGAACAACTATTGGATGAAAAGAGTTGCTTGAAGCACGGGAAACCTCGAGGACGTGCTCTCGTAGGCGGGTGTTCAGGCAACGCCCTGTCTGACCAATGTATCGGTTACCGCATGAAAAAGGGATGGAGTATACCACCCCTCTTCACAGGGAACGGTCTGGTTGGCATGTTTGATGGAACATCCTTTGGGGGCTTCGTTGTTGTTCACTCGTCTGCAAAGTTGTTTTAGGCGCAACTTGCACGAGAAGACAATTGAAGTGTTGAAGCGCGCTGCAATTCCCTTCAGTCTGTGTGCAGAGTTGTGCACATATGGTATGGAGATAACATGTAAAGGCTTACTACGTGGAGCACGGGGCCTTTGGGTGGCTAAAATTAACTGAACAAGAATAGTGCTCAGAAGACCTTGCGGATAACCAGCTTTGAGGAGACGTTCTTGTTGTTTTGCAATGTTTAAGCTTAAAAAGTGAGAACATGATTTGGCGCGAGAAGATGAAAGGAGAGACCGAATGATTCTATGTTTTACCGACTACAGGCTCATGCAGATTTCAAGGAAGGAGGTGTCACAACAGTTACGCCTAATGGAAACAATCCTACCACAACAGATGAACATCATCTTTGGTCCAGCTTATGGAACCCACCCATCTTTCCGGTTCCTCCAAAAAGCTGCGTCCAATCTTCTCGAATCTTCATGGTAGAAAGTTGTCACCGGTGTGACCAGTTCTCACCATAAGACCCTCCAAACGAAATTTGAGCCTCCCGTTGTTCTATGTGACCATCAACTCAGCCCTGGTACCTTGGATCTCCTTTCCAAGGGTCCCAAGTTTTCTCCGAACATTCCAGCTACAAGGGTCGACCAACTAACTACAGTCCATTCTGTTGCGACTCACATTCCAGAACAAGACCGGCAAGCATTTCTTGATGCTGGAGTCCGATCCGCCTGCGCTCATCCTCCTCCACCTACGGGCAAAGTTCCTATCCGGGCTACAGTCGAAGAATTGCAAACATGTCACCTGAAACCACTGGAATCAGATAAAACCGGTGTTTTTGTCATCTTAGATGCAGGTACCTATGAACAGAAGGTGAGCCAGGCATTAAAAAATAATTTTGATACTCTTAAGATTAGGCCTTCAGGCTCTCTCCGCTCAAAGGCAAAGCAACTTTGTTGCTCCCTTAATCTCCCGGCTCTTAAAGCTGCCATTGGGGCTCCTTCCAAGCAATATTTAACTGTTTTTTTCACGGTAAAAACGCCTAAAGAGGAGTTCCCCTAAGAAGCATCATTTCAGAAAACGGATGCTGGCAGAAGCCTCTTGCTCTTTTTCTGCAAAAGCATCTGTCATCGATCAGTCTCAACCAACCTTTCCGAGTTGCCAACTCCACAGAACTAGTATCTCGTCTTCATGACCTCCATTCTACTCCCGAGGCCTATACAATGTTTTCGTTAGACATTGAGGAATTATATTACCGATTAGATCCCGCATTTCTAATGGATTCTGTATCAAGTACCATCCACGAACATGGCCCATGCGACTTTCAAAACTCATCTGGGGTATCTGAACGGGGTTTCCTAGACCTTTTGGCCCTATATCTACAATCGACACTTGTCGAACATGGGAACGAAATTCTCAGGCAAAAGAAAGGTGTTTGCATAGGCTCCTGCCTCGCCCCGGTCCTCAGCGGAATCTTTCTTCTGTATGTGGACCGGGAGATCAAAGCTCGCCTTGAAGAGTTGACTCTCGTCTTCCATGTTTTTCGTTACGTGGATGATTCCACGTAACGAACGTGGAACGTGGAATCGTTACGTGGGTGATTCCACCGGATCTATGTTTTCTTTTGAATTTGTAGTTCAAGCCTTTACTTCTTCATCTTCAGGCTTGAATTTCACAAGGGAAGACAGCTCAGGCAATGGTCTCCAGTATCTCGATCTTCGTCTCCATCTTCTTCCGACCGGCATTTGTTGGGCCTTCCAACAACAATCTCGGAAACCTATACTTACATTTTGCAGTTCCCATTCTAAACTGGTAAAACATGGAATCATTAGGTCTCTCCTTTCATCTTCTCGCGCCAAATCATGTTCTCACTTTTTAAGCTTAAGCATTGCAAAACAACAAGAACGTCTCCTCAAAGCTGGTTATCCGCAAAGTCTTCTGAGCACTATTCTTGTTCATATAATTTTAGCCATCCAAAGACCCCGTGCTCCACATAGTAAGGCTTCACATGTTATCTCCATACCATATGTGCACAACTCTGCACACAGACTGAAGGGAATTGCAGCGCGCTTCAACACTTCAATTGTCTTCTCGTGCAAGTTGCGCCTAAAACAACTTTGCAGACGAGTGAACAGCAACGAAGCCCCCAAAGGATGTTCCATAAAACATGCCAATCAGACCGTTCCCTGGGAAGAGGGAGTGGTATACTCCATCCCTTTTTCATGCGGTGACCGATACATTGGTCAGACAGGGCGTTGCCTGAACACCCGCCTACGAGAGCACGTCCTCGAGGTTTCCCGTGCTTCAAGCAACTCTTTTCATCCAATAGTTGTTCATCAACGCCTCTGCAAGAACTGTGAAGCCCGGTTCCAGGACACCAGCATAATTGGAAGACACAAGAACAAGCTCGGCTGAGAGATTATTGAAGCATACAGGATAGCCGGTGACGAACACAACATCGCTGCTCCTTCTCTTGGGTTGTCCAGATTGGAGATGAACTACCTGAAGCCAGAGCTGAATTAGTCAAAGGGCCCTCTATCCCTCTATGTGATTTTGTCAATGGTGTTTCTTTTTTTCTTTCTTATTTTCTTTGTCTTTATCTTCTAGTGTATTTGGGGATTTTGTCCTTTTTCCAGGCGTATATAAATATATTATTTTTTCCGTAACTTCCTCATTAGTTTCAAAAGTTAGGAGGGAGATAGTACGTATTGAAGGAGATGCATCAGTAAATGTGTGTTGCTAGTTGAAAGAACTGTGCTGTCTGTCCTTGTCTCTAAGTGTTTTTATTCTTTCTTTGACTCGTGTACCTTCACCAACCAGCTCTTTGTTCTTTGACTTGTATCCCTTCGGCGCCGCCGGCCAGTGTTTGTCCTGCCCAGTGGCGGCTTTTTCTGGGGGGGGCAAAACACATGCCTTGCCCCCCCACTCTGAGAACTGGGGGGCAAGCGCCCCCTTGCCCCCCCGGTTGGTACGCCCATGACGACAGGTGGGAGGTCGTGTGCCGTGCCCTATCGTAAGCTGGGGCCCAACGGAGATCACCACCCAAGCGAACCATCTCCATCAGTCTGCTCCTGCAAGTGCTGGCGAAAGCTGGCACGGCCCGGTCGCAAGCCCGCAGCCCAGCAGCATTGACCCCCGCCGCAACGGAACAAGCCCTCCACAACACAGCCAGTCGCAAGCCTGGTGGAGGCCCTCCCATGGTGGTTCCTTATCCGATCACTGGAGGCGGTCCGACGGGCACCTCGGTGCGGGTGGCCTAAGCGTGGCAACTGTCGTCGGACCGCTGCTACCACTGCGAGCAGCCCGGCCATCACCGAAACCAGTGTCCAAGACTTCTGGACACTACAAACGAAAGGTGGCACGAGACGGCGGCAAAGGGCCGGAACCAGAACAACCAGGAAACTACTACGGCCGGCGACGCTGAAACCAGACAGC
>JAZHYW010004969.1:0-10653 GCA_037355805.1 Ixodes ricinus
GACGGTATACTCATCAGGTGGTCAACTAGTAGGATACTCTTAGAAATAGGGGGTGTATAGGGGTACACCCCTTGTCCCATATGTAACACCCCAAAACTACATTTGGACGTTCAGTCCACTGACGTCGAGCTGGCGATACCAACTTTTACGAGCGGCTTGATAGCTGTTGGATATAACGTACTAAATGGCTAATGTGCGTATCAAAGACTAGAAAAAAAAAAACACTGAGGTTTTGCAGCAGGGCCAAAAAAACCTTGATTGTCTTACTGTAGCCTTTAATGCGTACATTAGCTATTTTAATAAGTTGTATCGGTCGACTATCAAGCCGCTCTTGAAAGTTGGTATCGTCGGTTCGACGTCTGTGGACTGAACGTCGAATTGTTGTTTTGGGGTGTTACATATGGGACAAGGGGTGTACTATAATAGGGCCAGCTGGACTTAGGAAAATAGAATATATAGAGAAAAGTGACTGACATACCGCTGAAATATAGAATATAGAGAGAAAAAGAGACAGACATCTAGCGGAATATTGTCTCTCTTTTTCTCTCTAGATTCTATCCAGCGGCTAATGCTAATCTAGCGCTGATAAATCCAGCGCTAAATTCTATCTCTATATTATATTTTCCTAAGTTCAGCTGGCCCATAATAGTATTGTGCACCAACAAGCTCAACTACAGACCGTTACTAAAAGGTGTACCCCTATACGCCCCCTATTTCTTAGTATAGAATACGTAATACTGGGCGGAAATGTCAGGCAGCGCAGGATGGTGTACGCGGTACCTCTGGCACCTTGTTGAGCAGTGAAGGTATGGTGCACAGAAAGCAAACATATGGTACATGCACGCTCACTTCACGGTTTTGTTGGGACTAGTGGCCACTGGGGGCTATTGCTGTCCTTGTTTCATTTATTTCTAACGTTCGGAGCTCGTGCTCTCGGACATACGAGTTTGTCAGTAATTTTGAGGTAACCTAATAAGCATCCCCACATACTAATCTTTAGTTTTGAACTCAAGATTCACTCGTTAACCTGTTTAGCGCAGTTGGCCACCACAGTACCTGAATACAATTACTTTATGCGGAGCGACCCGAAAAAAAGAAAAAGAAAAAAAAGACAGGTTGCTATTGACATGACTGAATCTGAGGCGAAGGAAGAAAGAAGGTTCAGTCAGTCATGTCAAGCATTCACCAGCTCGCCTGCACAATCACTCTTCTGTCGGGTTTCCATTTTCGTACAGTTAGTTATTTTTGTTCTTTTTAAAGCCTGACCTACACATTATACACAGGCGCGGCGTTCGAAGGCGGAACCGTCCGCTTACTTAATTGCGTTGAGAAAGACGAAGGTGTAGTATTTCAATTTTTTCATTAAGTTCACCACACTAACTAGGTGGCGCCACGAACTGCTACAGCAATCCCCGTAGCCAGGCGGCACTACTATTCACCCATTGGGCCCGTGCTTCCAGGCGGGTCCCCCCGGGGCCTTTGACCCCCGGCTGCTTGGCCTATGAATAAAGGGAGTACGTGTTTGAACCTTGACCTCGACTGACGTGTCTTCTCTGCCGGGCGTTCCCGCCCTTGGGCTCCGCCGGTCCTCGCCTCACCACTTCGTCATGTGAGACCTCGTCCTTTTCCGCAGGCCCACGTAGGCCCTGCGCTTCTTTTATTTTCACGGGTGGCCGACTTTTTTAATTACTACAGAAGGCAGATGGTTATTATGTACCGATAAGCCGGCATCACACTGCTTATACACTAGGGTGCCTCAATGTCCTTCTGTTTAGGGTGATGCCACCCTTTGTATACTTCGTCTCACCTTAGCATGGACTATTGTTAGCCACTCGTGCTAAAGCGCGAGCTAGTTGCTTTGTATGAAGCCTCGGCGACTGCACGAGCGCTCGTGCAGAGTGTTCCAGTCAAGGCATATAAAGCTAGCCGCTCGCGCTTGCATAACCTTCGCAGTTAGTCCACGCTAAGGCGAGATGAAGTATAGTACCCGATGCCGACAGCACGCGCTCATGGGGAAAATACAAAGAAATCGACGAAAACAAAATGTCGCCATAGCACAGTCAGCGCCACAGACGCGTGCAGGGACACGCTCTTTCAGGCGCTTGTGAACAAAAAAGGAAAATAAAAGTGTGGGACAAAATGGCCGGATGACTCCACCCTAAGCAAAGCGCACATGAAGGCACCCTATTATACACCATAGCTAAAAGACAATCTGCATACGGATTCGAACGCGAGTCACCGCGAGATCCGTGTTTCGAATGCCGTATGGCAAATGAGTTCAAGGAGGAAACTTGGCACGCGGCATTCGAACCACGGATATTGCGCCGACTCGTGTTTGCAGGCTGTCTATTAATTGTATTATGTATGAACACTGTGACCCCGGCTTTAGGTTCCGCTTACTTGAACAGGTCCTTGAGCTGCGGCCAGTTGTCCGGTTGGCTGGACAGGTAGGTGAGGCGGTCGACGGCCAGCTCGATCTGCTTGTTGCACTCCGGGCCCGTGGTTGCCAGGAGAATCCCGGACCAGCGCGCGGACGGCTACGTCTGGACCCGAGCCGAGACGGCAGTCTAATATAGCCTCGCGTTGCAAATATCAAGAGCGTGAAAGCTTGTACGTGACGTCATAGCACCATGCTGGTGGTCATTCCTACTTGTTCTTGTGTAGAAAAACGAATTCGGGGTAGTGCGAAATCTAGGCTGGAGAAGTTACGCGCTGAGCAGGAAGACCGCCATAATGGCCGTAAGTGTGCCGTCAATGCAGGGCATGTATGGTGGTGGGCGATTCGTTCGTCGCTACTACATTTATGTCACTGCTCTCCTAAATGCATTTCTATATGCTCTGCAGTAGAAAATCCGACCGCTATGTTTTCTAATTTCTGTGGTTCCGTTTTGGCATATTTATATTGAGTATAATGTATCAGCTGCACCGGCAATAGATTTTATTCAGCCTTGGCTTCCTGTTCGATAAAAAATAGTGCACAAGATATGACTTATATATGTCCCCTTCTGCCCATTATAGCACGCCTAGATACGGACCCATTCACGAGGGTGAACCCACATGGGGACCACATGGGGCAACCATGTGGGTCATTGAGCAGGCTCATTTCCCACATGGGTGGCCATTGGGGCTACTTTGGAGGCTTTTGGTGCCCAGAGTAGCTACAATTCCAAGGCTTGTTATTGGGCTATAGTTGGTGCATGATGCACAGGAAACCTGCAAGCACAAACAGACGGGCACGAAGAAGGGGACACAGACAACCGCTTGTTCGTGTGCAACTTCTTTGTGTTGCGTGGTGCGCACAGCGATTTCGACGTCACCTTTAAAGTCAATGATTGCATATAGGGGGGCACTGGACGCGACCGCCCCGACGGCCAGGTGCGGGTACTTCAGCTTGAACCAGGCGGCCAGCGACCCCGAGTACGAGCCGCCGAAGACGACCCACTTGCTGTCTTTGAGCGAGTGCTTGCGCACCATGGCGTCGCGGAAGGTCGCCGCATCAGCTAGCGCCTGCTCGCTCGTCAGGTGGACCAGGTTGTCTACGGACATGTCCCTAGAACACAGACGACACGATTTGTAGGATAAAAAGAAAAGCACAATATGTTATGGAAAAATTATGGTACAATTCTGACGGGAAGTGTATGTATTTGAATGAAAGGTTGAGTTGAATTTGCTAAATCATGCCTTGATCCAGGTCAAGCAAACTGATCTTTAGGTAATCGAAATGGATCGATCTTACCCCTCCAGTTTCGTTATGCTACCTCTGTCGCCAATTGCATGCACCGTGGGAACCCATAGTCTTTCTGCGCGTGCGACAGCCCGCTTCGGGTTTGGGCGAGCAGACCACGAGACGTCATGATCTATTTCGATGGTCTGTTTCCTGTGGACTACAGTTATGCCGGTGTCACGCACTGACATCGTTCCGTATTTTAATTCAACATGTAAATGCAGCAACAGGAACTTTCTAAGAATCATACGGACTCCTCCTAATTTTTTTTTTTTCCCTGTAGTGGAGATGGTCACATCAACCATGGTCACACTTCTCATGGCTATATTCGTTTCACTAAACACACACACACACACACGAAAACATATTGAGATGGTTTCCTTGGGAAGTCGAGATGCTGGAAGAAGGTCGTTATCGGATATTCGGTGTTGAACCAGGCAAGGTCGGAGACACTCTAATCATTACAAGCCAGTCACCGTGAAGCCAGTGCATGCAAAGACAACCTTGTATGCACTGAGGAAGGTAAAGGTCAGCACGTGAAGAGCCGTGTCATCACCAGACGGTGATGACACGGGCTCATCAAACATCACCAGACGGAATTTTTCAGTTCACGATGTTCTGGTAGCACTTTAGTACTACCTTTCCATAGTAGTGCCACTGTGGTAATTGATTACTCCGTTCAAATAGTTACATTTGCTGTCACTTTTTGTAACTATAGTCAGATTAGTTTATATATTAGTGATATCGAGTACCTTGTTCAATGGCATGGAGACGTGGTTCCATTTGCCCATGGGTTTTCGTAAGCCAGCTGGAGATTTTCATGTGTCGTACACAGCGGACGAAGACACGCAGACTAACATTATCTAACGCAGGAGAGGCTAGCTAACGAGCTCTTCGGGACTTTTAAGTGCCCACATGCTTCAGAAGCTACTTCCAGCGTACGAGCTAGCACGAACATTGCACGTGCGCAGAAAACCATTTTTTAAAGTGACAAAGGTACATTTCCGCACACTGTGTTCGGCAGCGTGACGTCATAACTTGCAGTCATTAGAGTCGTTGTCGTGTCTCTAACTGTTGCTTGCAGATTCTACAGATTTTATACCCCTAACGATGTGAAATCTGTAGGAGAAACTCTCTCGACAGGAAAACACCACCATGGCTGACATGCCAGTTGGCGTCACTGCAACCGCGAACCAGTGTCGGTACCTATAGTCTGTTACAGGTTAAGAAACCAATGTCAGTTCTGCTGCACCCAGAAAGCTCTCCACCCTTTCCTCTTTAGCAGAGCGAAAGCTAGAGAGAGGAGGCGAGGAGGGACTCGCTTCCTCTTCAGCGTTCGCCCTACTAAAGTGGAAAGAGTGAAGGCGCTCTGCTGGAGGAGCCTTTCTTGCACCCTTAATCTGTCGGTTTGCGCGCTTACTTGGTGGGCAGGCTGCGGCCGTAGAATCGGTGTTCGAGCTGGAAGACGAGGGCGCCGTACTGCTTGGCGAGCAGCATGATGTGGGTGGGCGCCGACAGCCAGCGGGCCGACGCCTCTCCCTCGCCGCCCAGCAAGAGGAAGACGGGTCCGCCTGGGCGGTAGAACTCGTCGCTCACGAAGTACCGCTGCGGGATTAATGTCGAATCTTATCGTCTGGGTTAATGCCCCGAATAAACACATTCCATCACACTAGTTACATCAGAGGATCCCAACCGGAACACATAAAGAAAACAAATCCTAATATTGCGAGGAACGTATACCATATTTATTTAAAATTTAAGTTTTTGCTGCAGATCCCGGTCACTGACAAGTGACCGGGGCAAAGGCCTCCGTAGCCGAAGGCCTTTGCTCCAATTGTGTGGCAGCCTGTCCATGTGCCTTTCTGGAACCAGTTTTTGATAGTGCCTCATCCAGGCCTGGACAGCTTCTTCCACCTTACTAATGACCACAATATGGCGTCCTCGCAAACACTTCTGTTCACAGCAGGTGATAGCCACTGGGGGCTTGGTCAGGCCATATCCATGCGTGACCAAACGTCTGACTGCCCGTACGCCGTGCCGAAAAGACGGTCGAACCCGATCAGACATCCGGCCTATCGCGGCCTCGCGTGAATAAACACGACGCAGCAATTGGCCGGCTTCTGATCGGGTTCGGCCGTCGTTCTAACACGTGTGGCTTCCCCTGGGGGGGGGGGGGGGGGGGAGGGGGTTACCACGTAGAAACACCGGAGGTTCCTTGGGTCCGGATAATGACGTGTTTATTATTGACAATTACGCCACAGGTTTGCCCGTGGTCCAACAAAGTCCGAGATAACGGAGCTGTCTCCTTAGACAGTATCACCACTCGAAGTCCGCGCTGCCGCTATTGACAGTATCACGGAAGGGGGGGGAGGAGGGAGGGGAGGGAGGGGAGGGAAAGGAAGGCTCCAGCGGAGCAGAGCGAACGCGTACAAGTATCAAGATTTCGAAGGTGTGCCTTCGGCAGATCCCCCGAGAATCCGCCTCGCATGAGAGACGTGCCCCGACATGGCGACGCCCCACGGCCTGCTTGAGCTATAGGCCTAGATAGGGATGTGGGGAACACGCGGTTCCCACACACGCTGTACATTTAGTCATGTATTTGGCACCGAGCCCCCAGTAATAATGACCTGCTAAATGGCAAAAAAAAAACCATAAAAAAAAAACACGCGAGGTTGTTATTTTGCGATCGCTGGAAAGCTGTCCGGTTGAGGGAATGAGACACTCCCAAAAAGTGGTTCTAGCAGTTCATGGAGGGGCTGCCACAAAGCTGGTGCAAGAGCATTCGGCTCGAGGGGGACGCTGTAGAGAAGGTACAAGCCGTGTAGTGGCCTCTAAGGGACTTGTACACATCTACAGAGCTCTATGCGACCGGTGACTGCAGCAAAATATAGCTTGCAAATCATTATGAAACGCCCGTGATATGATGAGTTACGATACATCAGATGAAAAAGAAGCAGCAACGCGTAAGTTCGTATGAACATTATCCCACATGATGGACAACTAGAAAACATGGAACAATCAGACACTCAATTCAGACACTAAATTGCTAGTTGAATCAACAAACATCATTGTCAAGTTTCTTTAAAATTTGTTCCAATAGCGATCACGTTTTTTTTATTATTTTTTGGTAATTAAATGTGCATTTTATGGTAGGGTAATTAGACACTTCACGCATTTTTGCTGCATGAAGAGTCATAGTCAAGCCTCTCTCGAAAGCACCCCCCCCTCGCCTCCCACCACTCCTCCACCAGATATTTCGGAAAAAGGGGGAGGGGAGGGGGCTTTCCGAAAAAAGATGTTTTACTATGTACGACACTGGTACCTGCAGGGAAACAAGGTAACCATGCGGTCCGTAATGTGAAATCACACTGACACAGTGTTGCAAGTTTGTTAAATACGCCACCATATTTATATATATATATATATATATATATATATATATATATATATATATATATATATATATATATATATATATATATATATATATATATATATATATATATATATATATATATATATATATATATATATATACACCGGGTGTTCATTTTTTATTCGAACAGATATATTTAAAAAAATCTGTAAAAGATGCACTGATATGGTTTGTGCAGGTGAGTTATACGCCAGCAGTGGCAGAACGCGGATGATTAGATCATTATCGCGTTCCGCAACTGTAGCTTTGCGCCTGCTTCACGAGTTTCCAATTGGAACCATATGTTTATTTCCACTAATTAAAATGTTAATTAACGAATTTTAATTAATTAGCCAACTTATCGCAACGATTAGCCACCCACATAATGTACCCCTGGCCGTATAACTCACCTGCACAAACCGTATCAGTGCATCTTTTACGGATTTTTTAAAATAAATCTGTTCGAATTAAAAATGAACACCCGGTATATATATATCTTTTTATCTGATAATTTTCTTTAGTTTGTGGGTGTCCTGGTTAGTGAACCACGACACCAGACAACATTTGGTTGGAATGGGAAAACTGCCTCGTGAACTGAAAGGGGCCAGTGCTGCGTTGAAGTAGCCAGCACTTGGCGGCGCAGGCGCGGCCGCTTGATTGAAGTATAGACGTGTAGCAGTAGAGGGAGTGTACAGTACTGTAGCGCTCCAGCCGGCGGATGGCTTTTCCGACCTGAATGATAACGACGATATTTTTGTGTGTGCTCTGAGCATTGGCTTTTTGTAAATGTATTTTATCAAAAAGTGCATGTTTCAAGTGCAAGAAAGATTGTTTTTTTCGCTGAGAGCCAAATTATATAAAAGCCTATATATTTCGCCTAGTGGATGAACTATGCTGAAGACTTATGGTCATACTGCTAATATTTATACCTTAGCTCAGCTGGTCCGTTTCGTTTCACTGCAACTCCGTATCGTTGAGCACGTTGATCACTGTGCATATATATGTGCTGATTGGGTTAATTTATTTATTTACAAAATTTGTATTCTGAATACGAATGCTTGATCTATTTTATGGCGTTCCATGTTAATTTTTATGTCTGGTGAATTCTGGTGACATTTGAATCAGAGTCTGGTATCGCGACCACTTTTTGATCTGGCGGCGCTGTGCTGACCTTGGTTAGTAAGAGTGAATATATTTTTATCATGAATAGAGGGCGCCTATTTCAGTATACTACTACAGTTCTACGGTTTGCGGAATTTTCTTTGCTTCGGATGGTATACCAATATATGCAACTGTTTGGGTGTGACTCTCATAAAGACTAATGGTCGGACTTTTGCGATCAGTTATGTCAGTAACTGCAGAATCTCAGTTCGAGTGCTAGACAGCACTTCCAAGGACTACGTAGATAAGAAAGAAAAAAAAAATCATTCGCTTTTTGATAATTCAGAAAGCCAAACGTATGTGAAAAGTCGTCATCGTTTCTTTTCTTCTTTCACTATTTCAAGATTTACGCGTTTTTATTAAATTTTTTACAGGGCATTGATGTTGTTATTCTTCGAACTTTCTCAGGACATTCACCGAAACTTCTGCATATATTAAATGAAACACAAACAAACAAACAAACTAAGTAATTAACTGACTTGTTTGAATGTCAAAAGGCAGCCAAACGCCTCAAAATATTTTTTTTGCCTTTCTTTTTTTGTTTTTTTTTTGTTTATCGTAATACTCTAAACTCTGTCCTGAGTTTCATTTTTTTTTCCTTTTTATCGGTAATGACTTTAACTGCGTAGCATATATTCGGACCCTTTCCCTCGTCGTTATAAATGTGAAGTGTACAACAGCTAGAGAGCCGCATTCAATTTTCCTTTTAGACGACTATCGGCGCTGCTAGTCGTTTCCCGACAAACACACGTATCTCTTGCGTATACATACCTGCTTCCAAGTGTCCGTGTTGGCCGGATCAAAGTGGCACAGGTTTTGGGTGAACCACAGCTCCTGCGGTTCCTTGTTGGCGAGGAGCAACGGGGACCTGGGCAGCCCCAGCATGCCGTAGCGTCCCCTGGGCCTACCGCGATGCACGAAGGACGTTCCATCCACGGCCTGGCTGGCTAGGCCTAACGCCACGACTACGACCACCAGCAACACCTTCATTCTGACCGCGACGACGGCTGGTCTGGGCGAATCGCTTTCGCTCGCCGACGTTGCCCGATCGTCCCGTGTTCTCTTTTATCGAGGACTTTTTTTTCTCCTCTGGTCACTCTTGTCGCGTTGGGACAAGATAGTTGGCGCGGGAGTCGCTGATTAGGGAGTCGGGTCTGTCGCGGTCTCTCGGACGATGGGACGACGCTATATCGGCGTCTATCAGCTCATGTGACCGAGCACTCTCCTGGAATGAAGATCGCCATTGTTTCAAAACGCCCCTGCCTACTCCCCCCCCCCCCCCACCTAAAAAAAAAAGGGTTGAGGCAGATTATTATGGCATTCCTGGTAGCTCATCTGATAACTGATAACAGGCTTCGAACATGATTGAGGTGTGTCCGCAGGTATTTCTGTTCATCACGTCTGCACCGCAACGAACGAGCACCTTGTATTTTCTACGATGTACGAGATGAGGGACTGTGGCTTTAAGCCGGGGTCTCACTGCTACACACCGTACAAAAGACAGTCTGCATACAGGTTCGAACACGAGTCCCCGCGAGATCCGTGCTCAAGGCATCTAGCATCGAGGTCTACCCCCTATCCTTTCAATCAGAGCCAATCAGAGCTCGGCGTCATTCTGACGTCACCGCTACTCCTGCCCAAGAAGCAGACGACTCGCTCTCCGCATTGGATGACTCCATGGGCGTGTCCTACCGGGGGGGGGGGCAAGGGACACTTGCCCCCCCCCCCCCAGCCTCTCAGAGCTTCGAGCGTGCACGCGAAGCCGAAGCACGGAGGGAGGCAACGAGCGCGTGCTGGGGGCCACTCATCCGAAAGAAACGCTCTGCTCACGTGCAAAGTTTGTGTCGTTTGAGCTTTTGTTGTTTTAAAAGCGTTCTGCTGCAGGACCTCGCTTTCTCGGAATATTTAACCGATATGCATACTCCCTGGTCCTTGATTCTGTTTCGCGAGAGACGGGACACAAAATCACACGGGTTGACGTCCCTTTCTGTTACTTCTATAACCAGGCTTTTTTTTTGTTTCTTTTCCTGTTGGCTTGGCGTATGTTTGGCGGCCAAAGAGACGGCGTACATAAAATTTAGGAATGATATATGGGCGATTCTCATCTCAAATCGTGCGAGAGAAATAATGACTCCCTATAGATAATATCTTGAAAACTGTGATCGTTGGTGGAAAAAGTGCGCACTAGAACAACGGCAAATTAGAACAATCAACGGAATTTTGTTGTTGTTCTTGAATTTTTTGGGCTTTGAAAGGGCAGAAGGCAGGTACAGACGATTTTTGCAGTTTCTCTTTGAGTGAACATTTTGGAGGCCCGCAACGTTTAGATTTTTTTTTTTTCTGAAACAATTAT
>JAZHYW010004970.1:0-72180 GCA_037355805.1 Ixodes ricinus
ACAGCTTATGCCGGCGTATATCCAATATTGGAAAGCTATTGGCTTTGACAGTCCAATGTTGACCAGCCTATGCCAACGTATTACCAATATTGGAAAACCATTGGCTTTGATAGTCCATTATTGTCCAATGTGATTCCAATATTGGAAAACATATGGCTCATTGGGCCATTGTTGGGCCATTCTTTGCCACATCAAATCCAATGTTGGCCCAATACGGTGTGCTGCCTGGGAGCTTCTCGCGACATCACGTGACAATGTCACGTATCATTAATTTCCCGCTAACTTTGGTGGGAAAATTGACGTCTGTTTTAAGTCCTTATGTCACGTGGCCCGATGTCAGATGACGTGGTCATGTCACGTGACGGCACGGTGTCACGTGATCTAACATCGAATGATGTAAGGTCACGTGATCTAGCGACACATGCTGTGAGGTCACTGACAACACGTGACGTCAGGTCGCGCCTAACAAATGATGTCAGGTCACGTGACATCAATTTCCCCGCTTAATTTAGCGGGGAAATCATCTTGGCGTATAGTACGTAACGTCATGGGGTTCGTGGTGTCACGGTGTCACGTGACCCCACAATGTCACGTGACGTGTCGTCAGGAGGCATGACATCACGACTTGACGCCAAACGTCACCTGACGTTTTATGTCTTCTACACAAATTTAACGAATCGCTACTACATGCAATGAATGATTGAACTTAATAAATAAAGGTCGCTGCCAATTTTTGTTTCGTTCAAAAACGTCTGTTATTTGTTTATCGCGTGTTGAATACTCGTGGGAAGAGGTTCCCCTGCTGAGAGGATCTGACAGTTTTGTGCTCGACAAGTAAACCCACCAACACACGATGCGATGGCAGGCATGGGAATGAGTTAGGGTTTTTATTAAAAGCGGGATCTCTGTGTATTGGTTTTTGTTATAATATAGTGAATTGTTAATTTTATGCAAGTTCTAACTGCGTCCTCGTCGAAACGTCACAGACAGTTTTTTTCGCATGAAATAATGGGTCGACCATCGTTATCAATGATACGCAATCGCAATTATATTTTCATTAAATATGTTGCCTTTTGTCGTCCAGGCTCACTTGAGTTACTTACCTCGTTATGGTTGGCCTTAATATTTAATAAAATGTCATGATCCTTGAATGCGGTACACACATCAATATTCTATTAACATGAACTTCATAAATTAATTTAAAATACACTAATGTATTTAAAGAACAAAAAGACAATATGCACTCGTTGCAGTGAAGTACTTGGGGGTGTTTCGAAGTCAGACCGTGCAGTGATGGTCCGGGTAGTATAGTTTTATATTTATGTAAAGAATATATTTCAAAGCCATGTTCTTGGAAGGAGCATTGAGCTATATTTGAACGTTCTACCTAACTTTCTTCCAGAGATATGAAATTTTAAAGCTGCAGTTGTAAATATTGCCAAGGTTTCACTATTGTATTTTGCACAGCCGTCAATTTTCCACCAATGCATGCACTCAGTAATAACCTTTTCTACATATTTTAGGAAAGGTATTCAACATAGGTACGAAATAATAAAATTACAATAACAGATTTGTTTGCAAGAAAGCTACGAGACACGTCAGGCAAAGACGTTTTATAGTCACATTCACTATTTACCAAGAAACTACTTCAAATAAAATACAACCAAATATATCAAAATGATCATCTCTAATGACTCCTACAAGTACATAAGAAAGAAATGCTTCGCATTGTTTAAGTTGCGTTATTAACGTAGAAACGAAGTTGATTTATCTAATTGCGGCAAAATTGCACGTCAATATTTAGGAACAAAAAAGTGCGTCTTTAATTTGTTTTGACTGTTCCTAATGGTCTGCAGTATCTTGAGCTAACTTGTAATTGAAAAAACATTGAGTATGTTATGTTGCCCAAAGAAGAAACCGTTAACGAGCCTTTACTCAAATTGAACTAGATTGGCTTCGTTATAGGGGCATTGCCGCACTACGTTATCTCCAAATAGTCATTTTCTAGAACTGACAAAGGCTATACAGCGATGCCGCTGTATCGTAGGCTGTAGAGAGTCGTGCTATCTCTAGCTCTTGCTTACGAAGGACGTTCGGTAGACGTACCTGCTGCCGACTGCTGAGAATTGGATGGACAGCCCAATAGAGTGAAACGCAAAGCCCGCACACAGGGAAGGTATGTCACCAAGAAAACAAGCCTAGGATGTAGTATCTGGAAAGTCGGTATCTTGGTGTACAACATTTTGCGACGGCGAACAATCCAGCCGACCATGTCTAAGTATCAACGCGTATCGCCGTACAATGGAATGCAGTTAAAATGTGATAACTACAAGGGTTTTGTTGTTGGGTGTTTTCACGTCAGTTCATGCAACGATAATCCAAATCATTTTTTGTATTTTTGTCTAAAATATGTACCATATAAAAGCCATGTCTTAGGGAGAGGCACTCAACTATAGTATACCTACACGTATACAGGATGTCTCATAAGACGCGGGCCAAATCTTTTATGTGGAAAGTACGCATGCGTACTTTTCGCGGGACTTTTCTGAGCAATATGCTTCGCACAAACAACTGTTGATGCGGTATTGGTCTCGGCCAAAATGACAAATTTGTAAAAGAGAAGGAGTGCTTGATATAATTATGCTAATAATTACTTTTAATAATTAACTTTGTAATTATTAAATTGTAAGGTAGTATTTCAATTAAAAACATGGTGGGCATCATCGACGACTAATAAATCTACCCACATTAAAGAAATTTATGACATGCGCAGCATTTTACGGCTCTCTGAAAAAACACTCACTTTGGGCGTGTTCTGAAAAGAGAGGGGGGGGGGGTCTTTTCAGGCAACGCAAGGAAACACAACTATAAAGCTAAGCTAGGCTAAGCATGACGTCTAAACCATACGATAGAGCAGCACCAGCTGTACAGCCTTTGTCGGTTCTAGAAAATGTCTTTGTGGAGCCGACGTCGCGCGGCAAAGCCCCATAGGAAGACAAACTAGCTCAGCTTCAGTGAAGGTTTGTTGTCGTTTTCTCTTTTGGAGGGGAACTATATTACTGAATGTTGTGCAATTCCAAGTTATTTCAAGACACCTAAAACAAATACCGAAAGTTTAAAAGAAATGAAAGGTGGAATTATTTAGATATTGATGTGCAATCTGGCCACATCAAAAAACAAATCTGCTTCGTTTCTGAAATTATAGCACAACTACAGTATTGGATAATCATATATTCTTTATATTTGTGAAATGACATTAAGGATGCTTATAGTGATATATTTTTCGCTATTTTGTAAAAAATAGTTTGTTGGTAAATATTCTGTGATTGTGTCTCGAAAACGTGTTTACTTGACATGGTTCATAAGGTTTTCATTTTTTTGTAGTTTTTTGCATAGAGCTATTTTTATTTTTGTTAATGATATTATGTGTACATGTTGTGACTCTTTCATAGGATAATCAGGAAAAATTATTTCTACATGCATGCTTCGGTGTGAAATTGATGGCTGTGCAAATCAGCATAGTGAAACTTGCACAATCTCACCGCCTCGAACTTTGCAAAACGTTTTTACATAATTATAAAAAAGATTACACCGACTATTATTTTACGATATGATGTGGAAACACCATTATTATGATAACCTTCCCCTTAATTGGATAAATAACTAATTAAGTTCGCATTGGCTAACTTCTTACAATGGTGAAAATGCCGTGATGTCCGTGATAAGTGTTGACTCGATGGAGATTACGTTAGCTCTACAATGCGGCTGCAATCCTTAACAATCTACTCCGTGGTAGCGCTTGCGATGTTCTATTAAAACATGCATTTTGGTGGATGCCAGAATAAATGCCCCTTTCTCATCGTTTCTCTCTCTTTTTTTTTTTGCCAGGTCGGTTTTTGATTTTGCGTTCTAGTGACACTGCAGTGCAATCCGAGATCGCCGGACCTATTCTACAAGCCAACGATACCTGCGCTGTGAGTAAACGAAGACAACACAATGAATTGTTTTGGTATGCACTAAGAAATGTTACGCTCGTAAGATTGTAAAAACGCGTTTCAGAGACTTACACTTATGACAACTAATTTCAGCACTCTTGTTTTTCCTAAAACACATCTTAAGAAACATAAAATAGGGCGGTTTTTAACACCATTTAAGAAATGAAGGGTGTAAAAAGTTGTGGAATAATGTGCTACACAAAAATACGGCAACCATCCTTCTTCAATGGACCTTTTCACATACCGACGGCACCAGGCGGTGGCTGCACGAACTAAAAATCGAGGAAGGGACCTACCTGCGCTACCAATCGATAATGGGAGCTACGCTACCAGTTTCTTCGTTCTCTGAGCAGCGGGGCGTGCCCAACGCGCCGTCCAAGTGGGGCATCCGTGGCGTCCACTTAAACTGTCATGTTATTCTTTCCGTCCGCTTTCTTTTTTTGCGTAACACAATTATATGTATGCTGCAATTACGTTTGCTACTCTGCTGATCTACAGCCTCCTTCCGAATTTCCTCGATTTTTGGTTTCAACTTCCGCCGCTTGGCATCGGCGCTCGCGCGTGCGCAGAACGCTTCTCGAAAAAGGTCCATTGTGTAGGCCGTACTAACACCCGCTTCATTCTAGGTTGTTTTATTGGCGATATGGAATAATTATTGCCCGCACCAATGCTTTTTACCAGGAGATGAATTCATTGAACTTAGCTATGTTATGCGTTGCGCGAACTGCTGGCGAGGAGAAAGCAGTACACGTGTAACCGAAGTGATTGTGGGGGTAGTCACCTGCAGATGAGTATCTTTGAATGTAGTGGGGCAGTGAACATGTTCATGGTTCCTCTCTTGTGCGTGATTTATTGTGTGTTGCTGTTGATATGCATGAAAAAAGCAGGCATGTGGGCTTGATGCCCGTTTACTCGTTTGTAAACTTGTTGCTTGCAAATTGTTTTTCGAAAAGACAAGACCTCTCGTAGGCTGCTAGCATCGCCTGTATCCTTTCTAAAAGCCACCAAATTATCCGGATGATGCTGCTGCAACATCCTTGAGGGGTTAGACCTGGAATAGGCTGACTTACACCCTTCAATATTTAATGTGCAGCAAGTCAGCCGAGTCCTCGTGAAGGGCAGTAGATGATTTGGTGTCAAAACACGCGGCGTTGCAAGCACAGTTACAAACAAGGAGTAGGAAATTTGACAGCATCAGGTGGACAACTTTTGCATTCAATGAAACCAAAAAAACGTCTCACCACCGAAAGCAAAATGTGCTTAGATGAATGTGGTACACGGTTCTACGAAAGTAAAGCATAGATGCTTGTTCCGCCATAACACAGGTGTGACCAGTATTGTTTGTAAAACTAGGCTGGTCACATCCCGCTAATGATGAGACGAGTTGTTTGGCCCATAACCAGAGTGAAATTTAGCGCCTTTCAAGATGAAAATAAACAAGGTGTTTGTGATACAAGAGAACGATTTTTTTTTGGCCCGCGTAAATGAACTATGCACCGCGGAAAATTTAAACTGCATTCGAATATGAGGGTGGGGTGATGGAATGCGGAAGTTTGAGAACATAACGTTACCTGCGTCAAAAGATAAAAAAGGGAAAACAAAATTTCACTATAAGCCGATGCTCCCCTTGCTGTAATATTGTCAAAACAATCATTTACGTTGTGGGCATATGTAGTATTTGTATCAGTGAAAAATACTGTCAGCAAAAAAGACATTGTGTTCTTTCTTTCTGACACTACTTACTGTTACATATGTCACATATGTCCACAGTGTCAGTTCTTGTTTTGACGAGGTGAACATCGGCCTATTAAAAAAATTCGTCTTTCTTATTTACCTTTTTCTCATGGTAACGTCATGTGTTTAAACATTCGAGTTTTATCATGCACCACCACTAGCTTCACATACTCACCGAGTTTCATCTTTATGTGATTTGCAGTTTGTATAAACGGGTCAAAAACCACTCTTTGTTCCTCACAAACCCAGTATTTTAGCGTGCTCAAGGAAGCGATATTTCCGTCTTTAGGCAGACTAGGAATGGCGCTCTAGTTTATTTTTTAATGTTTTAATAATCAGTCCAGTATCAATCGACTATACGGATCAAAATAATCTAATGTCCTAATGGCATAATCAGTCGACCGTAGCTATATTATGTCACTGGATCTCACGTTAAAGTATTTATTATTTTGAGCAGCCTAATCTTAAGACTAAAAATTGCCTGACGCATCAAAATGTTGACTTCTGGTTGTAGATTGCGTCAACAGCCGCAAAAAAATAAGATACGGGCTTGTTTTAAAGAAACGAAACTTGTTTCGTCAACTTCGGTCATATTTTTTAATTGTACCTTTTGTTTGTTTGTTTTTCGCTTAACAGATGACGTTCTTCTACACAATCTACAACGGTGCTTCATCCAGGCTCATCCTCGGCGTGAGACACACAATCGGCGGTCCGCTTAAGGAGGTTTGGAGCACAGGGAAACATGACACCTCCTTCGACTTCATAAAACACTTTCAGTACCTCCGTGAGGAACGTCCCTTCCAGGTATGGAAACGGGGGAAATCATTGGCCAAGTGTGCTAGCGCACCGTGGAGCTCGGACCGCGGGGACGATAAGCTTGCGCTGCAGTTCCCAGGGATCCTGTGATCAATCCCCACCCCTGCTCGGTTCGGTCTGGAGGAGTATCGTACTCGCGTGTATTCGTGTAACCACTTCTGCATGAAGCACGCTAAAGATCCCGGGCTAGCAGTAGTATTGCACTGGCTAAATTTCTCATCTACAGAGGGCACTCCAAACGCCCACAAGGTGTTGACTAATTTTCCCCTCTCTCTAAACTAACACAAAATGCAATTACAATTTTATTAAAACCGCACTATTTTGTTTGTCTTCTCGAAATATTCACGTGCCACAATATGTAACTTGGGCTTGAAGCAAGTGAACGGGAGTTATACATTGCATAGGCCGTCTTCTGGATCTATATCTTTTCAAATTCGTGTGTGACGAGCAGTTTTTTGTTTTTATTCGAGATAAGCGCGAGTAAATTTAAGTTTGGTAGGGCGTCATTTGAAGTTAGGATTAAACGATTTTGAAAGCCTGGCAACTTTATCTGAAGATATTTTATTCAAATAGCGATCTTAACAATCATTCCGCACCTTATAATTCTCTTAACGAAGTCATATGTTTTCCTAGCATGGCCTTTTCTTCTTTAACGCTTCATCGGCATTCATTCTTCGCAAGTGTTTGTTAGGAATGCAGCCATTAGCATCGGAAATAAACGTTTGACTTTGCGTACCCGAACCCAAATTTAAAGAGTAATCTTGTGTGAACTGAATTGTTTCGGCTTCCATAGGTGGCTATTTATCGGATGTAATAAATCATGTTTACCACAGTCTCTTCAAAGTTAATGTTGCAAAAGTTAATGTTGCAAAAGTTAATGTTGTTGTTTTTATTTTTGCTCTCGTATCATTTTACAGCGACTTCGAGTTTTAGAAGTTCTTCTTGATTCCTTACATATTGCAAATTAAAAAATCATATGCACTACGACCGATATATTTCAATACCATGTGAAAGAGCCAAACGATGCATTACATACATTTTTCTCAATTAACATATTTTTCAGTTTGATCCGTGACCATGGTTATCTACTATACTCGCCTTATTATATGGCACACAAACGCTATTGTTCTATTCTACCTGTTTTACCACTTACCCAGTTAGCGACATTTTAATTGAATAGATGCAGTTTAGAGCACTCACAATATTATGATTTATTTATAATTTGACTATTAGATAAGCTAAAAAAAAAGTTACTCGAGCCACTCAAAATTGTGAAGTCCGCAGATTGTGTGGAACCTTTTATAGAAACAGTTAGGTGCACTTTGTGGAAGATTCATCAGGACCGTTTTTGATACAAATATATTTGAAATGCTATCGAAGTTGTCACTCGTGCACCTCATTTTGAATTACTTTTCCATTCTTAATATCTGCTACAACCCCCAACAGGGATTGACAGTTTGTTGGGGAAAAAAATATTAACTACCTAATTTTGAAATCATTTTTCATATCGGGTTGTCTTGTGGTATTAGACATCGAGATTGTACGGGTGTATCTTGCTTTTGTTTTCAATGGCGTTATCACGATGAAATTTGTTATAGTCATTCTGGTTGTGCCAATGTCTTGCCACGGTAGGTTAGTCTTCACTGGTAAGCGTTAACTCTGGTGCTTCAAAACCTTCGACAAAAAGAGAAAAAAACGAAGAGCAAATTTCTGGACAATTATGTTGCACGTGAAACGTGTTGTTTTCGTCTGATTCCTCTTGCGTTTGACATCTACGCTCTCGGCGCTCGGCATCGGTCAGTTTAACGACTGGCTTAACGCGTGGCATGTACAGTCGTTAGCAATTAATGGAAGATAGATACCGGCGTTAACTCGGGTTTTAAACCTCTGGCGCTGTGGTGGTCGGTTGGCCAGGTGCTCTTGCTCGCTTTTGCCGAACACGATGATTTCGTCGATATAGATGAGAACGCCATAGCTTCCCTGAAGGATCCGTTGACATCATCTGTTGGAAAGCGGCTGGAGCCGCTGCCAGGCCAAAGCATATGCGCTTAAGGGATACTGAAGCGAAACCTGAAATACACCTATTATGGTCAGAAATAGGTTTAATATGATCAATGATATCCGTAAATCATAATCGCGCGTTTGTATTTTGAACGGATGGCTATATTTTTCACCCTGAGGGGCCCGATTGGGCGCGCGCTCGAAAATCAGCCATCGGAGAGCGCGATGCGTCTTGGGATATTCGGCGCATTCGTGACGTCACTTGTGCCAGACGGGAAAGGCTACGGCGTGGATGTTGTGGTTACGAGCGTTGCCACTTGGTGGCGCGTCGACGATTTACGACCTGTGACAACGTGGCCGTTTGAGATGTGCAAGGGCTGCACGCACGCTGCACCACGGCAAGTCGGCAACCACGGCACCGCTGACAAAACCAGCTCCGGAGGCCGGATTCTCAAAGCGAACTTACGACGAAAAAGTGCGTACGACAAATTTGAAAGAAAACCCGTATTCTCGAAACGAAATTGTCGTAACTTTTGCGCAGGTTACGACACAGTCCTACGACAGCTCCGAGCTGTCTTACGCATTTTTTACGATCAAAGCCGCATGGCTGACAGCGTCTGGTCGCGACGACCAACGGCCGGACATTTATTATTCTACGTGCTCTTTCGCGCGTCCCGACTTCAACCAGCGAGAAAAAAGGATATAGTACTTGAAGCAGACCACGACAGACAAGAACGCTGGATCCACAAACCACCCGAGAAGAGCAACAACGGCCACGATTCCACCGACCAAGCGAGCTCGGCAGAATATAGCAGGCCTAGCAGCAACACCGACTCGACGCACCGTTGTTCCGGCGGTCCTTGGCCAAGCACCGTCTGCCCACGACCGGCTAGCCTGCTGAATGGAATATGCCCGCGCGACCCTTGTGGACCCTCTCCGACCCTTCCGGAGGAATAGTTTGATCCTGAACCAAATTTCAGAGGTCATTCTTTTTCCCTTGTCATGTCGATCTCTTTGTTTTCCGAGGCAGCGGGGACGAACGCTGTCGTCGAAAAGGGACTCTCATTGATTCTACTGTATATCCTTGTTTTGTGTGATATAGAGCTCAAATAAACACCGTACGGATTACCTTCGCAACACGGTATGTACACTTTGTTATTAGTATGCCATTTTTATTCTGACACGACGCTACGTCACTGCGCGATGTCGGTCCAACCTTTCTTTGGCGAGTCGAGTAGCAATCGTGAAAGATCGGTCCGAGCGCTTTCCGAAACGCGGTCTAAAACAGAGCGAATCCAGCACTTCGATGAAACGCGCGCGTCCGCTCCGAGTGTGAACAGGTATTTGCGTGGCTCTGCTGACAATCTCGTAGTTCAAACATGTCGTTTTTAACGTCGGCTCGCAACTCGCAGCTCGCAGCAACTACACCGGCCGTGCCAGAAGCGTGCTCGCGTCGTGCATAGAGCCGCAACGAGAACGAGCTCACTGTGGCCAACTACGCTTTGGCTTTCCCCGTCAAGGCTTTGCAAACGCGTTCAGGCCCAGGCTCATTCTGCCGGCACGCCGTATTTCCGCAGAACGGCGCTGCTCCTATGCCACAAGTGATGTCACGAGAACTTCCCACCATCCACCAGATGTGAATTTGAAATAGTTTAATTAGGTTTAAAATTAGTTCTCCTGTATTTTACAGCGCGATACTGATATTTCCGAGGTGGTGCCTGTCCCTAGCCCATATTTATGCAAAGATGGGCGCTAAAGTTCCATTTCAGTACCCCTTTAAAACGAAAACGTCCATCGTGCGTGACGAAAGCACTGAGGTCACGGCTATCTGGATGAAGTAGCACCTGGTGGTAAGCCGACGCGAGACCCAGCTTCGAGAAGTGGGTGGCGCCGGCTAAACTGTTAAGCTGCTCTTCTGCATCTGGAAGAGGGAAACTGTCCGTGATGACGGCTTTGTTGGGCTTGCGAAGGTCAACACTGAGTCGAATACCGCCATCCTTCTTTTTCACGATAACAATGGAAGACACCCACTCGGAGGCGTTGATGCGCTCTATCACATCTAAGCTTTCCAGGCGACGAAGCTCTGCAGACACCTGAGGGCGGAGGGACAGGGGAAGACGCCGAAGCCTCGATGCGACAGGTGCTACCGTTGCTCGGACTTTAAAGGGATTGTCCGGTCAAATTTTGTATTCGAGAAAACAATTGAATATCATTGTTATTGCCTCGAGACGCATCGTACGCGCAAAATCTGAATTTTATATGCCCCTCTGAATGAGTAATTGAATTTATAGTGCTCCCATCGCTTCCTAGCGTAAACGCGGCTTTCGTTGGCAACGTTGAAGCTCTGACGTCACACAACGCAAAGCGAGCATTCCCGTCGCGTCGTTTGCCCAGTTTGCCTGCGAGTGAATGCCGCAGCGGCCTTCGTTTTGTTGTTGTGCTCGACTTGTTTCGTGGATGGGTGAGATTTTTGTTGCGCGGTTGGGTGCCACTACCACCGGGCAGCACATGCGAGCCAAGACGTAACGTTCCACACTTTTCCGCTAGACGGGCAGTGACGAGCAAAACGGATCGTCGCCGTGCGTAGGGATTGGGTTCCCGTCAAGATCGAGATCCCGCTTATGCAGCAATCATCTCACAGAAGAAAGCTACGAGCTGAGCTCTAAGCGGACAGAACGCTCTTAAGCTGAGGTGTGATGCTGTGCCAACGATATTCAACTACGTCCACCCACTCCTCGCCCAAATCGGATCAATCAGTTTGATTATGCGGCGAAACCGAAACCAAGAGCTAGGCCATTGGGAACGGTGCCAAAAGTTGTATTTAGCACGCGTGCAGCCCGATTCTGTTTGAACCGCGAGCAAAAATAAATCGTGGCTACGATTCACCAAGCTTGTCCAAGTCAAGTGACGACATGCATTTGAACGATTCGCCGTTTGCCTTCGACCCACGGAAATCGCCTCTGGGGGAACGACCCGTAGCCTCATCACCGATCCAGTAGATCCGCCGATATGTGTACCCAAATGCAGCTTCAGAGGTAAAAAAAAAAAATCTGCATCCTTTGTTTTGCGAGAGCTCCTAGTTCGATCGGTGGCCGTCGCAGTTGTGTTTGCGCGAAACGGCACACGTTTGCTCAAAGCTCAAGCGCGAGACACATGCGCGAAAAATCCATCCGATCCGACGTCCGATCCGGCAAAGTTTGGTCGCTTCAGACGTCGAATCGGCGATCCGGCGTGCGTCCGACGTGCCAGATAGTTTCGCACGGCGGACGGACTGTCGGCCAATGACAGCACAGCTAGCGCGAACGTCATGATGACGTACTGGGTCTGGCGGAACGAACAAGAAAACGGGACTGACCTGGGCGACGGGAAGCCGGACGCGTGAATCCCGCTTACCCATTCGAGAAAGATGGCCCCACCAAAGAATGCACGCGATAGCGAGAACGAGCTCCTACTTTCGCTCGAGCGCGCTGAACCCTCAATCTGGGACCAGAGATCTACGCTGTGTAGGAACGCGGACCTAGCTGGAGAGCTTGGACCTCCTGGCCGGAGCCGAACGGATCGTCGTGTCGCATGCAAGGTCGGAAGCGTGTGCCTCTAACTGTCGCGTGCGGCAATTCGGAGCGGCGTTCGGACTGTCGGATCGGACGATTCTGCCATCCATGTGTCTCACGCATGGCTGTTTTCGAGTAATATCCTGCTAAAAGGCTTGACTTTTTTTGCACACACTTGGGAACTGCATTAAAAGAAAAGTATTTTAGTAGGGTACAGCCTAGGAGACTAAATAATTCGAAACAAAATACAAGACATCCATCGACCAACGCTTGTTATCCCGACCATCCGACGAACCTTTGCGTTTTGTGACGTCACGCAGCAGCTACGGATGTCAGCCATTGACACTGGCGAAATTCGGGGTGCAGTTTCGTACGTACGCTTTTGAAAGGTTTAATTAAGAAGGGGAGATCATATATCAAAATAAAAATAACGTTTGTCTAAATGAAGGCACCCTCGACGTAACTAGCGCCAAAACTTAAGTACTTCCGGTTTCGACCGGACAATCCCTTTAACCTTATGAATATAACCCTTGGCAAGTCCAAGTCCTCGAGTGAAGAGAGATCCAAACTCGCTGGAAAAAGGCTTCGGAAGTCGAGGCGATGCAGGAACAATCTTTATTGTGGGGGGCTGGTCGGTTTCGCCTGCAGCTGGCACCGGTGTTGCCTCAAAGCAACGAAGGATAGAGCCAGGGGCCTACCAACTTGTTTTTGAGTCGGGGGGGAGGGGGAAAACCAGACCCTTCTCCTCCCCCCCAAGGACTGGGGGGATGGTGCCCTTGGTATCCCTTGGGCACCGCCGGCAGTGTTTGCCCTGCCCAGTAGTGGCTGTTTTAGGGGGAATGGGGGGGGGGGGGCAAAACACATGCCTTGAACCCCCACTCTGAGAACTGGAGGGGCAAGCGCCCCCCTTGACAACCCCCCCCCCTCCCCGGTTGGTACGCCCATGGGTAGAGCCTTCGATGTGGAGGTCTAAAGTCTTGATGGCGTCGTTACCGAGGAGAGATCTGCCTTGTAACACAACGTAGAACAGGAGGCGTGCAGTACGTCCTTTGATTATTACTTGAGCGGAAAAGCAACCGCGTACTGGGATAGCCTGCTTGGAGTAGTCAGACAGTTACACTCATGGAGCAGAAAGCACCGATTCCGCAGCGAAGTGCGTTTTGAAATGGCTGCCCCCGCCAAAATCGAGACCAAAGAATCAGAGTCGAGAAGGAACGTCAACGTCTTGTCATCAACAGAAATGTCGAGAAATATGCAGTGCGAGCACGACCAGTGACAGAAAGGACGCTCGAAACTTCCTCATCTTCAGATGAGTGGTGGCAGTCAACCTCAGCCACGGCGAGCGCGGAGGAGTGTTGTAGCTTGTTGCAGACGGAGCGAAAATGTCCACGCCGACCTCAGTGAAAGCAGCGCTGATCTTGCGCCGGGCAGCGCGATGACGAAGCACGATGCTGGCGGGAACTGCAGCGGAAGCAGAGATAGAATCGTGAGAGCTTGTTTGTTAAACATCTTGGTATTCGAACGTAAAAGGAGACAAGGGACACGCAAAAACACGTCAGACACGGGCGAGCCGCGTGAGCGATTCGGGCTGACAGAGCGACGTTGGTCATGAGGTTGACCTTGACCGGCGGTCCGGGGGCGCGTGAAATAGCTGAGTCACGGCGCGGCGGTGGGCGGTGGCTCGCTAGCGGGGATGTCTACCGACGGGAAGAAGAACGAGGCCGCGTTGGCATAGCCCGACGCTGATTGTCGTTTGAAGTTATACTCGGTGAACTTGGCTAGGAGTGAACTCTCAGACTTCCTGAGCCACTTGTTCGAGCTGCTGGGCCAACAGCACTGCAGGCGAAAACGAGAGCGCGAAACTTCGAGAAGAGGGCGCTCTCGAAGGTGCTGGGAGACGATGCCTTCTAAAAACTGGTCGCCGAGAGAGTCCTCGAGAACGGCAAATGAGCAATGGTTCGCCAGTTCTCGTATTGCGGCAGCGTACTCGAGGACGGACTCGCCTGGTTGCTGGACGCGACGACGGAACCTGTGGCGTTCGGCGACGGCATCGCTCGCGGAGGCGAAGTGCTGTGTTAGAACAGCGACGACTTGGTCGTACGAGGTCAATGCCGGGGAAGCTTACCGCCGTCTTCGGCAGTTTTCGCGGCGGCGGCGGGCGGAACGGTTGCGGAGGCGTCCGAAGGAGGCGGCAACGAAAACAATCTTTGCTGACGTTCAAGTCCGAGGCTATGCAGCAGCAGGGCCTTGCGACGCTCAGGTGTGAAGTTGGACGCTCCAGAAGCCAGGAGAAAGGTCTGGGACATCCGTAACCATTGCGGCCACGCAACGGCTGTACGGAACGGCGCCGGGAGGAACGGCGGCTGCGGAGCGAGCCCGGAAAAACTCATGCCGCGAAGCTACCGGCGAAGTAACGCCGCATGGGAAAGCTACGAATCCTCGTCGGCAGTGTGGTGTAGCGGCCGAGGCCGAAGTGACGAGACGTTGAACAACATCATCTTTAATATACCAAGACATGTTTATATAGATGACAACACTAGCAACACACACAATACAAGGTTGACAGACTTTATGGAGAAACCGAAACTATGACACAACACCTTCATAGCCGCCGAGGGTTTCTCCGACGGCATTCAACCACAGTGTTGGCGGGCGAGCGGTGGCGCGTGAATGACTGCGCAATCACGCAGCCAATCAGCGTCAAGTGACCGCGGCCTCGTACGTGCCGTCATACATGAAACAGCCAATCGGCGTCGAGCTAGGGGGTGTTACGTCATCACCTGGCTCAGCCAATCAGCATCGAGTTAACGGCGGTTTCACTTTTAGAGCGCAGCTCTTAGGCGCCCGTTTCCGGCTTGAGCGGCGTCGGCGTCGCCGTCGGCGTCGGCGTAACAGCGCAGTGCATGATGGGTAAATTTCAACGCTTAATTTAGCAGGAAATTTTCCCTGCTAAACTTAGCCGAAAAGTTTTCCCGCTAAATCTAGCGGAAAAAGTTTTCCCGCTAAAGCTAGCGGAAAAGTTTCCCCACTAAACCTAGCGGAAAATTTTCCCCGCTAAATCTAGCGGAAAATTTTCCCGGCTAAATTTAGCGGAAAATTTTTCCGCTAAGTTTAGCGAAAAGTTTTTCTCCGCTAAATCTAGCAGAAATTTTCCCCGCTAAATTTATCGGAGTATTTTCCCTGCTAAATCTAGCGGAAAATTTTCCCCGCTAAATTTAGCAGAAAATTTTCCGCCCCCCCCCTCGAGGTCACGTGACCCCCAGGCCCCGTGACCCCCCCCCCCCCCCGTGCCTTCCCCTCCTCCTCAAGAACTGTACTCTAATTCGGCGTTACAGGGAGTTGTAAACGGCTTTCATTTTTGGCTTCCCAAATTTCTAGATTCCCGTGACCAGACAAAGCACGTTTCACGCAGACATGTACAAATTACTCAAAAAGGGTAGTTAAGTTAAGTTACTGAGTATCGACGCCAAAAGTAATTGGAGTAGAGTAGAAATTGCACATTTGTAATAGTAATTGAGTAAACTACTAACTACTGTAAAAAGTAGCGAGTTGCTTTGAAGTTACTTTCGAAGTTACTTTTTACATTTTTGTGGTAGCAAAATGAACAGCAGTTTTGATCCGTAAAAAATCCTTTGAACCTAAAAAAATGCAGTCATTTTATAGCTTGCGTTTTCACCAAAATAATTTATTTAGACGCAGAAGCGATTGGCTTTCAAAGTTCTTATCGGAGAGTTTTCCCCTTTTCCTCCTAAAGAAGTCCCCAGCCAATCTAAAACTAGGCGTTCCACCGACGCCCTGGATGAAACGGCAGCGTTGAATTTTAGTAACAGGCTGTGCGTGGTCGGGTAAGGAGTGTGGGCATTTTAGGTGTCCATGACGAAACATGTGAGGTTTGCCTCGGCTAAACAAAATCTCCTCCATTTTGTTTCGGCAAGCTGAGATTGTTACGACTGGCCCCTCTTTATTCCTACGACGTTCGGAGAGTACGCTGAGCGAGTGCACCTGATCGTCAAGGGTTCAAATCTCGCGCCACGACGATGAGATCATCCGTACGACTGCGCGTCTCGTTGCAGTGCTAGTGCTACGCTACTGAAAAAAAAAGGTTTTGAAACGAAGTACGTTTCGGCGCTGACGCCGGGCCCAAAAAACAAAAGATTTCCCAAGGGTGGCTCGCAATCCTCGCCGGCGACTACGGTTTCCTGACAAACGTGACACGCCTGACAAGTAAATTGTTTTCAGCAAAGAGAAGGTCTAACTGGCGTGGAAGGTCGGAAGGACGGTAAGGATTACGTGAACAAGCATCGTCGCTCGTACAGTTGCAGCTGGAAGCGGGAATGTGCTCCCATGAACGAATTATCCGTGTCTGCGTTTGTGCGTGGGAGAGTACGGCTTTGCAAGGGAGTATGCGCTGTCGACGAGGCGACCATCGGAACAGGCGCCCAGCTGCGAGGTCATTCCAGTGGCGTCTCCCGTGGAACCACCAGACCGCTTGAGTCAGAACTCACTAAAGGAAGACAACATGAAAACCACAACAACCCTTCGAGTGTCCCCGTCTTTCACGGTTGCAGCTGGAGGCGCGGCGCCTGCGTGCATTACAGGATTAGGTCAATACCCGGCCAAGGCTTGGCTTTCTGCGTTCGTGCGCGCCAGGGTTATGTTTTGGCTGCTCGTCGCCACCTTGGCTCAAGGACGCCTGTAATGCAGTTTCTACGGCTGCCGAATATAAGTGTGTGGAAACGGAATGTGAGGGTGCCCCTTGTTCGGCAATGCCACTTCATTTGCCGGCGTCTTGTTTATTTCTGAGCTCAAACGCTTGTGATGAGCAAAATTAGCACTAGATCTCGAAAGTAGTTAGTAATTTGAGTAGAAGTTACCTGAAAAACGTAGTTCAATTAGACTACTAATTACCCAAATAAAGGTGTAATTGAAAGTTACCAAGTTACTCGGAAAAGTAGTTAAACTACAGTAGTTTGAGTAGAGTAGTTGAACTACGTCCAAGTTTGGTTTCACGTGAAACCAATTGCTCGGTGCAGCGTTACTGTTTGTCTAATGTCTTCATTGTGCCTAAAGGAGTAGCGATTACACAACTCAGCACCAGTGCAATAGGCGGTCTCGTCAAGGCTTATAAAAGTTAGATATGAACCCAAGAAAGCATCCACGCATACTTTCCAACAGCCCAGCGTTATGGTACCCGACAACCAAAATATTGTGGTATAAAGTAACCATTGTTTCACCACTTTTCCACGTGAGGACTTAAATGTGTAAAAAAAAACATTTCCTATGACAAATGTATTCACCGAGAGATTTTTTATATTTTATGACATAAGAAATGTTCAGATATGATATTTAAAAAAAAACATATCGTTTGTTGTTGAGTTCCATGAACACTCTAATTGACTCGACCACTTAAGTCATAAGAAAAGCATTTCCCTGTCCATTAAGGCATCAGAAGAAAGCACCATGCATGTGACAGCGTATATCCTGTTTCTATGGTTCTATTCCCTCCCACTATTTCAACCACGTGACATGGCACTTTTAGTTTTCGAGTGTACGCGTATGTTTCTCTTCGCTTTAATTCAGGCTATGCTTTAGGGTTGAATGGATACTATTGGCATCGTGTTTTTTTGTTTTTGTTTATTTTAAATGGCACACCGAACAAGAAACACGGAGCGTGCCACTATTATGCTTCCCTCTTCATTATTGGTTCTTCAACGTTCTTACTGATGCCGCCACCTCATTGGCTGAGAAGTGCTAATTAGGTGCCGTGTACTAGATGCGCCCTCCGTTTTTTAAGCTGTCGCTGACTATGGTACTGGCGCGATAATCCCGCGAATATTTGCTTAAATGGCATTGAGCGAGAAGGGGCAAAAGTTCTGTTGGTCTCGACCTTTTGTAAACGATCCTCGATCTGTTGACACGCGCTGTCTCTCCAGGTGTTCTTCAAAGGTGTACACGGAGCCACCGACGAAACCTCTTACATCGCGATCGACGACGTTTCTTTTACAAGTGGATGCCGCCCCTACCACGGTTGGTATACTCTTTTATTTTCTTTTTTGTAATATTGATGCAACTAGAAGGACTGGGTGATCAAAGTTAAAATGGTCGATTTTTTTATTCTAAATCTTGCCTTTGGTCGATTTTTTATTGTAAATATTGTCCTTCGGGTTATGAAGTGCTTCGGGTTTATAGGTGGGTGAACAACTTGCTTTATTAAACCATTTTCAAAAGTGGGCGCCATCTAGTAGCTGCTGTGCCAATTATCCGAATCTGCCATCGTCCGGGCACGAATACTGTGAGCGTGCATTGGACACAAGGGCTGCTTTAGCGTTCGGTGAGGACTCGTACCCAATGAAAAGAAATGGGCCGCAATCACTGCTGCTGCCGCCACGCAGACCCTCGAAGAAATGCGTGAGCATTTCGCGCAGCGGTTACATATAACGAAGCTTGGTGAATGCAGCCTCCCGAAACTTTTACGCGGGGTGAACATTCCCCAACTATCTCTTGTCCCTGGTTCAAGCAGATCAAGTCACTTAAGGGTCATTCCATGCCAAACGTCCCAGACATTGCACTCGACCCCTTCCGATTTCTAAAAAAAAATTCATGGCCTTTTGCCCCAATGTTTGTAGCCACGCCCTGAAATATTTTTGGCGAAAAATTTTTTTGATGACGTGAGCGCGGTTTGAACTTTTAAAAACAGTGTGAAACTAGGCATCACTCAATAATTGATGAAAAGTCAGATTTTTAGTGAAATACCTAGCAATATTTTTCTTATATTTGCATGGCTTTCGACATTCAATGTGGTTAAGCTTGTAAAGTTTTGTTTAATTTAGATATTTAAAAAAAATTGAAAAATTTGAAATTTTAACATTTTGTTATTTTATTAAAAAATATCTAACTGCTCCCGGCACTTAATATAACTTTTTACCGGCTGCCCTGCAGGTATATAATCTATTAAAAAGTTTAAAACCGCTCAATAAAATATCTCGCAGTAAACAAAAATCCTGAAGTTGCAAAAAAGTGCGTTTTGACGCATAAACAGCCGTCTATTTCACCCTGAGGTGGTCCAAGTAAAAATACAAAATATAATGGGTTCGGAAGAACAATCGATAATCTTTTGATTCTGAAAGTTTAATCAGAGTAATTTTTGTTTAAAGCTAGAAAACAATTTTGAAGTTGGGCTCTCGAACCACAACCCGGCGTCGCTTCTTAACGTCTCTTCGCCGCACGGCACGCCACCTGCGACGATAGCTGACGCGATTAGGTCCAAAGAAAGAACGGAATTTTCTGCCGCTTCCCCTTGTCCGTCTTTCCGGCTGCAAGGGAAGAAACGGCGGGTATCGTGTGATAATCGTAGGTGCCGCCAGCGCGTAGCAATAGCAGGCCCGTTGTGTCCTTTGTACCCGAGGGCGGCTCGAAACGCGATGCGTAAACGACGGGCGGCATCAGGCGACGTGGACTTCTCCATGCCATGTCAAAGGTCCCACGGCCACCTCCGATTCCTAAAATAAAATTGGTGGCTTTTCCCCGTAACGTTTGTGGTGCCTCTAACATATTTTTTTAACGAAAAACAAATTTCATGGGGTGATAGCGGTTCGAACTAGTAAAAGGGGGGTGGAACAACGAGTCATTCAATAATTGATGAAAAGTAAGATTTTTTTACAGAACACTGGAATATTTTTGCCTAAAACCCCTACAGTATTTGGATTGCTATGTAATAAGGATCATGGTCATGGAATTTGGTATGCTCGAAGAAGCTTTAAAAAATAAGAAATATATGAGCATTTTAGCATATTTTTAGTTTTGCTACAAACTATGGCTTTGCTGCATGCGACTGTAAATACTCTTATCGATTGCTCTGTAGGTATACTGTACACAAAAAAGGTTTCAGGCCGTACAACTAAATATCTTGCAGGAAAAAAAAAATTGCAAAATTCCGTTTTGCCGTTTAAAGAGCCGTCAATTCTGCCTTTAGGTGGCCCAAAAGAAAAATTCGTAACATGGTGACTTCTGCAAAAGAGTTTATTTCCTTTTGTTCTTGAAAGCTTATTTAAAGTAATTTTGTTTTAAAGAGGAAAAAAACATTTTGAAGTAGAGCTTTCAGCCGCAACCTGTCGTCGTTCCTTGCGTCTCTTCTCTGCACAGCCCGCCACCGTCGAGCCCGGCAAAGCGTGCGACGGTGTCACGGTGTGCGCACGCAGGTAGAAAGCGGGACCTCGAGTTGTCGGGTACATCTTGGTGGGAAGAGGTTTTTTTCTACTCTTGTTGCTTTATGGCTTTTCCTATTTTGACCGTTTTGCGCGGTTGTGTCCTCCTGTGGACTTTCCACTGTCTTAATATCACCAAATGCTTATCGCTGCCAGGTCAGAGCATCCACTAGTAAGCTAGCTGTTTCTTACGTACACATCGCAATCACTCTCTCTTCTCGACGTCAGGACAGATGTAGATAGCAACACAAAAGCCCCGTGAACGGGCAATCTCATACAACGAGGCGATCTGGTGTTAACGAACGCGCGCAGTTGGAGGCTCACGCCTCGTTTGTGTTTAAATCGGCTTTGAAACGACAAATTCTTGCGTCGCTGAATAGTTACGCTTTTCACCGCAGTATGCGTGACAGCTAGATTTCGCGGCGATATTATCGCGTTTCCTTTTTAGGAGAAGTTCACGTCAACTGATGCCGCCCGTATTAGGCCTCGCGTTTCGAGCCGCCCTCGGGTACAAAGGGCACAACGGGCCTGCTATTGCTACGCGCTGGCGGCACCAACGATTATTACACGATACCCGCCGTTTCTTTCCTTGCAGCCGGAAAGACGGACAAGGGGAAGCGGCAGAAAACTCCGTTCTTTCTTTGGACCTAATCGCGTCAGCTATCGTCGCAGGTGGCGTGCTGTACGGCGAAGAGGCGTTAAGAAGCGACGTGGGTTGTGGTGCGAGAGTTCAACTTCAAAAATTGTTATCTCGCTTTAAACAAAAATTACTTTGATTAAACTTTCAGAATCAAAAGATTATCAATTGTTCTTCTAAACCCACCATATTTTGTATTTTACTTGGACCACCTCAGGGTGAAATAAACAGCTGTTTATGCGTCAAAACGCACTTTTTGCAACTTCAGGATTTTTGTTTACTGCGAAATATTTTATTGAGCGATTTGAAACTTTTTTTTATAGATTATATACCTGCAGGGCAGCCGGTAAAAAGTTATATTGAGTCCCGGGAGCAGCTAGATATTTGTTTAATAAAATAAGAAAAATGTTAAAATTTTCAATTCTTTTTAGTTTTTTTTTTAATATTATGTTAAACAAAACTTCATGAGCTTAACCACATTGTAAGCCGAAAGCCATGCAAATTTAAGAAAAAATATTGCTAGGTGTTTCACTAGAAAGCTGATTTTTCATCAATTATTGAGTGATGCCTAGTTTCACGCTGTTCAAACCGCGCTCACGTCATCAAAAAATTGTTTTCGCCAAAAATATTTTAGGGCATGGCTACAAACATTAGGGCAAAAGGCCATGATATTTTTTTTTTAGAAATCGGAAGGGGTCAAGCGCTATGTCTCGGACGTTTTGCATGGAATGACCCTTAACGTGTGCACGAAGGACGTTGGTCACGAAAGATTGGCTGGCCATAGAGGGCGACGGCGTGACGCAGCGCCTAGCAACCGAGGTGCAGTGGGGACAGAGGGAAGGCGCACTTGGGCCGCCGGCGGGGAGCCGCGAGGCGGGGTGTACCGGGGGGAAGGGGGTGAACACGCGCCTCAGTAATATACACCCGCCGTCCTCCCCTGTAGAGCGCCGAAATCGGTTAAGGGGAACTCCGCCGGTGATCTTCGGTAGCTACATTTTATGTCACGGCATCGTTTCCTATCACCAGGCAATCCAGTGCGGCCTCCGTCGCTATGTGTCTTATCGCCAAGCCTCTCGAAATGTGCATCCCGCCGCATTTCGTCGGCGCTTGCAGAAAGTGTTTCCTAGCCGGTTTCCACAGCCAAGTGGAGCTGTGGTGCCTTCACCCGCAGCGACATTGCGAGACTTTACAAGTGTGCTACAAACCAGTCCAAGTCCAGCGCATGTACCAGGTCAATATTGCTAATTTATTAAAAACAGTCTGCTCTGTTTAGTACCGTTCAACTAGCCACTTTCACAGTCTGCTCGTTGGCACTGTGCATGACCTTTCTCTTCGTTCAGTACCGGAGGGCTGACTGTCTTTTAGGCTCAAACATATTCTCAGCCTTGACATAGCTAGATCCCTCCGTACAAACAGCGCAACAACAAGGGCAGAGCAAAAAAAGAAACGGACGAACAACATCGTTGTTGATTGCCTCTATTTACTCCGTCCGTGTCGTTGCCGTGTCTGTATTTTTATTATTAGATCCACTAGGCCAGTCGCCTACGCTATCCTTCCTTAGATTACGGCAATCGGCTACCCTAAGTGCTTTACAGGCAAATAAACGTTTAAAGGTTCTTAAAGCGTAGAGTTGACATTCCAACTAAATTTTTTAAAAGGGCATGCTTTCCCTGCGTTTCTTGTGGCTGGTGCAGAAACCTCTCCCGTTGAGCCCCCAACGCCCGCTCCCACGGACCCGCCCACCTGTCCCCAGGGACAGTTCGCGTGCGCCACGTCCCGCCAATGCATTCCACAGAGCCAGGTGTGTGACTTCAAGCAGCACTGCCCTGACGGATCGGACGAAAGGAACTGCGGTGAGTCTGCTCTGCCTTTTTGTTTTCCTCCTTATTTGCTACTCGGCCAAGTGAATCTTTCTTCCTTTAGTCAAGGTCAATGTTCTTTATGAACTCAGCTGTGGAACTCACGTGTCGGAGTGGGAAACACCCCCTCTCCCCTTAAGCCCGCCACCCTTCATTTGAAGCTCCATCTAGAGGCTGAATTACAAAACTGTATTATTCCGAAACGCTACGGCGAAGCGGGAACTCCACGATGTGCTTCAAAACCTGTGTACGTGTAGTTGCCATAGCAGACATCTCTCCAAGAAATGGTGGCGCCTCGAAGGACGAGAGGCAGACCCCGGGGGGGGGGGGGGGGGGGGGCGGCGAGCGGGTGGATTCTGCTCTTGGAAGTGGCATCACAGGATAATTCTGTAACTGAGTTATTATATTATCAAACCCTGATCAAGGTCTTCCCGCAGTTTTCGAGAATGTTGGTATGTGAAGTTTTTAGTCAATATTTATGAGGGGGACCGTTAAACTATGCAAGTATTTAGTGGGTAGAGTATAAGAAGGGTTCTAAACAAGCGTGTGGATGAATTCGGAAGAAGTGTGATCTTGGTAAAAAGGCAATTGTGGCCGTTTAAACACGAACGGTAGAGCAATGACTCAGAACATATAAATATGTAAGGTTTTAAACACCTTCGACTTTAGACATAAGCCAGGGCTGGAAATACTGTCGCTCCTACTTTTGAGCTCGGAATCATAATGAAGATGTTTTGTTTGGGATAGTTCTGGGAACGAGACAACCCAAGATACAAAAAAAAAAGCGACGAACAAAGAAACTAAAAAAAAAAAGAGAATTTGACTGGGCATCCGGTCCCTTGAATCACACATAACTATACACCGTCTCATCCTACGGTGGACTAAAGCTCAGTGCTAAAGGGCGCCGGGTTCAATGACGAGCTTGTTGGAAACCATGTGGTATATTTGCTCCGTCAAACGTATCAGTGCGCCAAGACATGTCATTCGAAGGCGAGTTTTTTTTCTGCGCATCGAGTCCTTGCGGCGGCTCCGACGTCTGTTTGCTTCTACTGAAGACTTCTGAGGGAATTAAATACCGTGTTGATGGTTTGTGGCGAAGAGAACCGGGGATCAGTACCACT
Source organism: Ixodes ricinus (assembly GCA_037355805.1). Classification (NCBI taxonomy): domain Eukaryota; kingdom Metazoa; phylum Arthropoda; class Arachnida; order Ixodida; family Ixodidae; genus Ixodes; species Ixodes ricinus. The sequence continues at coordinate 23,919 of JAZHYW010004970.1, forward strand.
GGCCAATAAGAAATAAAGACGAGTCGGATTGAGCATTCAACACTGGAGCGTATGTACGGACCTGTGGTACGGACCACGTACTGAAGGGAGGTACGGGTTCGGGGTCCGGGTACGTACAGAAAGATTGAACTAAATTGTTATGACTTAGGCGAAACGCCCTTATGTCAGTGGTGCCTGCGCGCCCTCCAACTTATCGTACCAGCTGACATGTTTACGAAATATGGCATGAATGTTTATGAAACTCAATATTATGTTCCTTTACTTCACCAATATAAACTATCGCGCTATCACAACAGGGCATTATATGCATAAGATTAATGCTCTTTGTACTTTGGGTATTGGAATTTCTATCCCGCTGTCTTTTGCAATGCGGATGCAAGCTTTACTGAGGTAGTGCTCCGCCTGCCAGCCTTCGGAACCTAGTCCATCGTATGGAGAGGCGGTGTATAGTGCAAATTGTCCTTTCTTCGTTATCGGACCGGAGATTGACCTTTCGGTTCTAGTGCCATTGCTAATAGGATGTTTGACCTCGACAGGAGCTTGCGACTTTTCTACCGATTTGTGTGGCTTGACAACCGATAACCCTGATGCCAAGTACACGTGGAACCGAATATCGGCTAAGGATGTCAGCAAGAAGCCAGCGGGTAAAAATGGCCTGCCGAAGACGGACTCTACGAACGATCCAGACGGATTCTACTGTACCTTCAGGCACACAAATAGAGGTAAAAGAACTATTGATCTATCAATAGAGCTTAGTGACAGGCTTAAATTAGAGCTACGAAAATATTCACTAAATAAATTGGAACAGTTATGTGATTGGTTCATTCGAGAAAACTCTATCACCAATGTTTTCTAAGTTATTGATATGCTATATTTACAACAGATGTTTATCTCCGGGTCTACTAGTGTCACGCCTATATTCAATTCTTAAGAAATTAAGGGTGTGGCTTAGTGTGTGTGTCTTCGTCGTTCGTTTTTCGGCGAGTGTTCCCCAAAAATGCAAATATCTAAGGTTGGCGTCATTTTTAAGTCCGAAGATAGAAACATCCTGGGTAACTATAAGCCCGTTTTTGTGTTACCGGCGTTTTCAAAATGCTTGAAAAAATACTACATCCGTGGTTGGACTCACTTTGTGAGAAACATTCCTTCATCGCACCTTGCCAGTTTGGTTTTAGGAGGGACATTCGACGGAACTCGCGCTATTAATATAAATGAAACTAATCTTGAGCTACGTCGAAAAGAAGTTAATTACATTGGGCGTCCTTATTGACTTTTCAAATGCCTTGAACCGTCTAAACCATATGACTTTAATTTTGAAACTAAATGCGTGCGTTGCCCAGGTTCTTGCTTCGAATATGGTCGAGTTTTTCAAAATAACAGCACCAATGCGTCTCAGCCAGCGCTCTGGCGTGAGAAAATAACATCAGGCGTGCGATACGGAAGCAACCTTGGACGCCTCCTTTTTAACGTGTACATAAATAATATACAGAATGTACAGGACCAAGCAAAATTTATAATATACGCGGACGGCACTAGTTTGTTCTTTTCAGGTAGGATTGTGCATTAGGTTATCCAGACGGCGAAGAGATGCTTGGAGAAAATACATTTCTGGACGTTTTCTAACTACTTACTAATTAATAGGGATAAAACGGTCGACATTAGTTGGTCATGCACTGTGAGCACGCATTGGACACGAGCCTTCCTCGGCATTCGGACTATACTCGGATCGAAACGCATAAAGGGGTGTTCAAACAGGATACTACAAAACGCACGACTCCGACAAATCGTGCGGCGCTCCGCTTCCGGCCGTCGGGGGAAACTTCCACCTGTCAAATCTGCAGGGGAAACTTCTTCCCGTCAAATCTCCCCCTCGAGATTTGACGGGAGAAGTTCCCCTGGCAGATTTGACAGGGGAAGTTTCCCCGGCAAAGAAAACAACCGGAAGCGGAGCGCCCACGATTTGCCGGAGTCGTGCGCTTTAGTATCCTGTTTGGACAGCCCTTTACACACACGAGTGCTGCGTCAGTGCTTGGCGCGAACTCGGAATCAATCACGGTATTCACGCCGAGAAGCAATGAGACCAACTAATGGCTGCTGCGCATAATCTATGCATCATTTCACAATTCCGAAAACGGTCTATAGCTGTCAGTGACTGCAGCCCGTCTGCTATGAAGGTCACTGAAGCTACACGTTCAAACAAAAGCTTCCAAACTTTTTCTCTGATGATTTTTTTTTAGGTTAGCATGCACGTTTGAAACATTTACAAGGAAAGGTGCAATGCATTCAAATAGGCATATTTGTCGGTTTGCAGATGCTCCAGAAGAAGGGCCGAATGCTTTGCTGACTCCACCATTGGGTTTGGTGGCCCACCCGTGCACCGTCAGCTTTTATGCTTTCCTCATGCATGGTAAGTTTAAACGTGAAGTGAAGAATCTTACTGATTGAGTGAGAACTCTAGGGCAGCAAACAAATGGCCTTCAAAAACATGTCGTTCTGTGCCCTATATTTTGGGAGTGTAGTCAGTGACCGGTTAAGAACACAGTAGATGCTTCGCCTTCAGCAGGAGCGCTTTGCCTTCTTGCCGAACTGTGCGTGAGACGAGGTGTTCCTAAAGGCAGAAAGCACGCGCTGGAAGCAGAGCATTGGTTCATAATCATTCATCAACTGCAGAAGACATAATTCATAACCAAATTAAACGCGAATAATGCGTATTTTTATTCTTAGCTTTCTAATCAACAGGAGTATCCTGAGAAAGATAACTTCATGCAAAAATTCTGGCCCCTGATACAAAACGAAAGCGTATCCTTGGAAAGATAACTTCTAGCTTCGGTATTTTAAAGCGATAGCGTTAAGGAGCTCGTGTTGCAGAAAAGCCGATCTCGGTGGCGTTACGTAAAAGTCCAGGATTGGTCGATAAGGTCATCACGTCACAGCTACATGACCACGCGCAGGAATTTCAAACAACCCACGAAGCTCACGCGAAACGTGACGTCACGCGTGAAATGAAAGTGATTATGAAACATGTCATGTATCTCGAATCAAATGACTCAACCTGTCTCAAATGATTTCAGTTCATAAAGTATTTCATTTGTCTTGAAGAAAAATTCGACAAATTTTAGGCGGTAATCGAACCAACGACCTTTCGGTTGCGAGCCAGAGATGCTACTGACCAGGCCACACAAGGCGACAGATGCACGACTTGGGAACACGCGGGAGTTTATGTGTTTATATGTTTCGCTATCGCGTTTTACTCTTCAAGGCGAAGCTTAAACGTGCTCCTGTAATTTTTTCCTAAAATGCACTTCAATTCTTTCGCAGCCACAGTTCTAATAATAACATCTAACAAATTATTTTAAAACGCATAGGTTTTTTTTTTTGTTCAATAGTTGCATCTGTATCTGAGTATAAGAAAAAATGAGGCGCCATTATACAAGAGCGAAATAACAATTGAAGAAATCCTATTTCACCCAGCCCAACATCAATAATCGGGTAATCGTCGGAAGATGCGATTCCAGTGAATGTTTATTAAGGTCTAAGAACAACCGGGCATCGTTCGAAGTATTAAGTCCTTCAGAGAAACTTGCGATGTACCACAGGTGTAAGTTGCAGTGCCATATAATAAAGAACTAGCATAAGGTTTTAAAAGCGTATAGTTTTTTGTGTTGTTCAGTAGTTGTACAGCCACCGTTTCATTAATATGGACGCCATCCATTCTCCAGAAAAATCGTCCATAGTGTGAGTCGTCGATAATTACGAATAAGGGGCAAAACATAAAATCAACACGCGTAGCAACAGCAATAATTCCCCCTCTCCCGTCGTAGCCTCATCTAAATTCCGTTATACCGTAAATTGGCAAAGAACGAAGCGCTACGGCCCTTTCGAGCCAATCAGAGTGACGGAGGCGAAGCACGTGACAGCCCTTCCCAAAAGTACGGAGTCGAGAGCGTGGATGGCTCTCGTGTAACCCGAGCAGTTGGAGAAGAGGGAAAGGATGACCTAATATTCGGACCCGCTTTTGTGTGTCCCAGATGTCGCTTGTCCCCCCAGTAACTTAGCCTGTAGCTCATAGTTTGTACAAAAGTGGAATTTTTCTATCTCTCGCCCGTGTCTTGGGCAGCACTGCGCGCACCTAGTGAGTCACGTGCCTCCTTCCGACCTGCTGATTGGCTCACTTCGAACGCAGATTTCGCCGTTTGCCAAGTTACGAGCTTCTCTCTTTCCCCATAGAGTGTAACGAGGTCTACAGTTAAGTGACCTAACTGCTTCAGGGTTCATTCTTCTTTGTTCCAAGTTGTACGTCATACACGATCTCAAGCAACGACAGACTGCAAGTGGTATTGACCCATTCTACGTAAAAGACAAACAAAAAATATTTTAGTGAGCAGCTCTTATCGCAACACCCGCCAGAAACATCCGGGTGCACGCTGTGACCTCTTGGGGTCACTGACACCTCGACGGAGGTTTTGTACCTTTTCTTTTTCTTTTAATGGGTTACTGGCCTCCATAATAACGAGACAAAAATATATGTATATACCCAATGGACCTTTTTCACATACCGACGGCACCAGGCGGTGGCTGCACGAACTAAAAAATCGAGGAAGGGACCTACCTGTGCTACCAATCGATAATGGGGAGCTACGCTACCAGTTTCTTCGTTCTCTGAGCAGCGGGGCGTGCCCAACGCGCCGTCCAAGTGGGGCATCCGTGGCGTCCACTTAAACGTCGTGTTATTCTTTCCGTCCGCTTTCTTTTTTTGCGTAACACAATTATATGTATGCGGCAATTACGTTTTCTACTCGCTGATCCACAGCCCTCCTTCCGAATTTCCTCGATTTTTCGTGCAGACTTCCGCCGCTTGGCATCGGGCGCTCGCGCGTGCGCAGAACGCTTCTCGGAAAAGGTCCATTCATCCCCAAAATAGCGTCCTATTGTTCGGACAGCGGGTTTCCATATGAACGGGGCCAAATCCTCACGGCGAAAGATGCGGTCGCCGAAAATTTCGTCCATAATGTGTAGCGTTCATATTAACGCGGTACATCTTAAGGAGGCATACCTGTATATGAGTACGAGTATGAGAAAAAATGAGACCCGAATATACTAAGACCGAAGAAGTAATTGAAGCAAGCCTATTTCACCCATGGAAACGTTCATCCTCGAGTAATTGTAGGAAGATCAGATTCCAGTGTATGTTTATTAAACTCCAAGTACACCCAGGCTTCGCTCGAAGTATTCTACGTTCATTATAAAAACTAGCCAGGTACTACAGGTGTAAGTTGAATTGCTATATCATAAAACTCACATAAGGTTTTGTTAACGCACAAAACATGGGATAAATACAGTAAAAACATCCCGAGGCATATTGTCTAGACACGTCTTAACTCATAAAAGCTAGCAAAAAAAAACACCTTTCATCTAAGCATAATAGCCCCGCCAGTCGTTTGAGCTGCCCATAGTTAACAGATTTCAGGAATACTCAGGCTTTACTCTCCCCGGCATGCTATTTATTTTTTTTATAATTACGAAATAGCTACTAAGAACACGGTAATGGTGATACAAAAGCCAACGTCACATGCTGCATAACTTGACGGTCAAGCAGGCAGTCTGGAACATCTTGTTTTGGTCCCATATAACATCTGACGTCAGTTTTCAATGTTGTCAGTAGAGTCTGCTACGTCTGTCCCTACCGAAATAAAAAATGCAATAACTTTACGACACAAAATCATTCTAACTTGTAATATGGGTTACTAGTTCGGATGTGTCTTTTTAGTGTGTTGAGCCAATTTGGAGGTGAATCCGTGACTATCAAAATGTGGCTTTAACACGGGAGTAATTTGTAAAAATAATAATAGTATAAAACATTAGTCGAAATAAAGATGTTGGTCGTACCTTGAAAGAAAACTTTATTCAAGACGAGTTTTTGGCGGTAGAGGTAAAGTATAAATCTCTGGAATTCACGAAGAACTGGCGAATTGCGAACGCATCAAACGATCAAGATCGAAGAAAGATCTCTAACGCGTAAACACGTTTACTCATAAAAATCTACACGCACACAACGCAATCCTGTTGTCAAAATGAAACAAAATTATTCTACATTTAAAGGTTTTAGCGCAGTTACTTGCTCTACGCTGAAAATCCAAATGTCTTCCTTTAAACTAAAAAAAATGTAAACTTAAACTTCATTTTTTTTTTTTTGTAGCCAATGTATCTTTGTGGTTCGGAGTGCAGAAAACGACCATGTCTGGTTTGGTTTACCGCAAGCGGTTCGCCCTCCTAAGGGGCAGTGAGAGCAATGGAACCTGGATTAAGGTGTCAGTCAAGGTTGGCAACTGGAACCCTGGTGTCAGAGTAAGCTTTCTTTGCAATTTTAGGATCATTCAAAAGACCTGTGTCTGCTAAAAAACGTTCACTTCGTCTGTCTCTAAAAGCCGTTAATTTTATTTTAAGCATTATCTTCTGCAGTCGCTTTTCGGATAGTAATTTCTTCATCGGCGTTCTTATACGCTAATTTATCAATAAATCATTGGCGGCGGATTGACAATAAGATCTTTGGGACACGCCAAGAACATCGTTTCTTATACTCTCAGTGATTTTAGTGATGTGCGCAAGAACTGGACTTGATTACATGATGTACAGTCTGGAGCAAAAGTTCGCGGGGCACGGGAGCGCCAGCCGAAAAGACTGGCTGCGCCTTCTCACGGCGCGTTGCCGCTCTCAAGACTCACGCTTTGCGCATGCGCTTCCTTTCTTGTTCGCCGTCATGCTTTTTTCGCTCGCTTCCGTTCGACAGCCACGAGATAACAGGGACTGGCACAAGGTGCCGCGAAATGTTATCTGTAGCTTGCGCGAGCTCCGTGACCCATCACGGTGGCTGAGGCAGACGCGCGGCGTGATGGCTGTCATAGCGGCACCTTGCGCCGGTCCCGATCATCTCGTGCACGTCGGGCGGAAGCGAGCAAAAAGTAATGACTTCGAGCACGAAAGGAAACACATTCTCGAAGCGTGAATCTTGAGAGCGGCTGACGCTCCCGCGTCCTGCAAACTTTGCCGCCGTCTGTACATTTAAAATTCGAAGTTAATGCATGAGGAATTGCTTTCCCTTATCCGAGTTAAGCTATATTCAAAAGGTTATGCATCTAGCAAATGAATGGAGAAGCAGTGTTGACCACGTGTGACCGACCGATTTGTACTAATTTTTCTCTGTATGTTATTTTTGGGAAAACGTCCTATCAATTAAGTTTGATCTTGTAGATGCTGTGAAATTCAAAACGAAGTGTCTAGCGTTACGTCCGACGTAACCCAAGTTACGTCCAGATCTCCGCCTTCCCAAGGTTCACGGGGGAGAGAGAGGAGGGCGGGGGGAGGGTTAGGTATAGGCGTTTCCAGTGCTCCGTCCGGACGTAACGCTAGCCACAGCGAATTCAAAATGACAACGCGAAAGATAACTAAGGCAGTATAAATGTTCACATTACTGTTTCTTACTCGTAAATTGGACGCATGTGCTTTACTCTTGGAGTAATTTCTGGGTTGTCATTTTAATATTATTTAAGGCTAAAAAGTAAAAAAAATATCATAATGGTTGGAAATGTGTGCCATCAGAAAGTATGAATGGCGTGCCAACTACCGTAAAGACAGTTTAAATATTTATCAGTCACCACAATTGACCCTTAATTGTTTATTTCATATCAGAAAGTTTTGATGTTCCACCAACCATCATCAGCAAATTTTGGTTACTCCTCGCTAACTAACATGAACTTTTGGATGATTCCTTCCACCAAAAACCATCAAACATTTTTGTTTATTCATTGGTCACCACCATAGTGTCTTTGATCTTCCATCAAATAGCATCAAATAATTTTTATACGATCCATTAATCACAGTCAGAAATTTTCGATGATCCATTACTTTATACTAATACAATTTTCATGAGCGTATTTGCAATGCAATGAGTAATTTCATTGTAAACCTGTTTTAGCCGCCACTTTCCAATTAAAACCTATGCTGCTCAAAATGATGTTTGTTTACTCTTATAAATCGAGGTTATAGGCCGTGTACTTGATTTGAAAGCAGCGGCTAAAGTACGGCAATATTCCGGGTTTTATTTTTGTTTTTTGTTTTTGGCTACCCAATTTAAAATTATTTTTAGAATACACTGGCTTTACTCATCCCGGAATGCTATTCATTATCTTTAAATTCAATATAGCTATTCAGAAAACGGCAAATGAAGGTTATGTCAAAACCAACCTGCAAGTTGTCTCACGTTCTTCAGTAGAGTGACGTAATATGCTGAATAATTTATAAGTCAAAAAGGCATTCTACAAAAAAAATACAGTATTTTGCACGTTTATCTTTTTCTTTGCTCGAATTTTTTTGCATTTTTTTACGTCATCAGACTTATTGCAACATGTCGGGTGCAAGCTGTACCGCCCTTATATGAAAAATAAAATTTGACGTCCCGTTTTCAGTGTTGTCAGTACAGCGTCTCAGTCTCTCAACAAATTTGAAAATTTCATAACTTAGCGAAAAATAAATATTGTTACTTGTAATTTCGGTTATTAGTTCAGCTGTGCCAAATATTCTATCGAAGCAATTTTGAGTCAAGTCAATTCAAGTCTAGTTTTTCTGGGGGTTTTTCTTTTTCAGTTTTACTTTTTGAGTGATCAGAAACATGCCAGTGTTGATGGGATCGAATACCGTGACTGCCACCCAGACACGCGGAGCGACACCTGTAAGTAAACACGACTTCTTTAATCACAGCTAAAGGTTACCGTGTGTTTGGTGTTCTTGTTTTGTTCCAAAACAGGAACAGTGTGACTGCCTAATTTATAGTCTGATAAATAATATACATATATATCAGGGTGTCGAACCGGAACCGAACCGAACCGAAAACCGGAACCGAACCGGTATTTTTTCCGGAACTGAACCCGAACCCGAACCGTTATATTGTTATCGCGATGAACCCGAACCGGAACTGAACCGGAAAAAAAATAACGGTTACCGGCTCATGTCAAAACGGTTCGGCCACGCGCTGTTGACAATGAATGTGCTATCAATGCCATTTGTTTTTTAAGTGCCGTCAACTGATACACACCTCGCTTACATATTTTTCTTCTCCACTCAGTCTTAGGAATATAAACGCTGCATCCATGAATCTTGACAAAGGAACCAGTATTGCGCTGGTCGCGGCTTGCACGAAAAAAAGAGAATTGAAGGCTGTGCAAAAAAAAAAAAAAAATCACGTCACGGGATTTTATTTTTCTACAATCTTGTAAATCCTAAATGCTGCTGTGTGTTCATTTCATAACACGTTTCTAGAACACGCGAGTTCTTGAAGCTTGCTTCCATCGGAATGAGAAAAGAAAAGGCTGTGGAGTTTGATAATGTTTGAGGGAGAGAAAGAAATTTTATTTACAGTTGAAATGAGCATTCATGAATTATATCTGCTCTTCGCTGCCCCAGCCACCGGTCAGAGTATATCGAGCTATGAAGTGTCAAGATTTACATGCCGTATTTTTTCGTACCGGAAAGTCGATAAATGCGACGAAAAAAAAAACAACAGGGATACAAACCCTAGTCGCTCGCGGAGAAGCGAAGCTGCGCGCACTTTCGAATTTGACAAAGGTTCTGCCGAGCTTCTGTTGCTTCCGTCGCCTGCCCAGCGTAGTGATGGGACTCAAGCGGGCGCGTGCGCTCAAACCAACGCTCAGCAGACGCTGGAGTTAGCGCCCGTGACAGACAGCCCTGTCATCAGACAGTCGTTGTTTGCCGCTTGCATTGGCTACCACGGGAAAAAAATTTCCTCTTGTTTCATAAAAAAGTTCGTAGGCTTTTTGTGCGACTTTGTCGCTACAATAGACCCTTTTAGAATTGCCGCGCCATCTAGCGGCGCCGATTCCAAACTATGCGAACTCGCTGGGAGTGATCACGTGCGCCGCTCCGGCGGGGCCGCGGCCGCCATTATGTGGTATACGGTCGCAGAGGTTAGCACTCTGTAGAGCCACCGTAGCGCCTTTCAGAGCTTTGCGAAGGCAAGACTGCAGATAGACATAATCCCTTTTTAGTCTCGCAATTTCACCGCGACCAAGAAGCTTCTGAATCAGTGGCGGTCCGTGCGAGTATAATTGGTCCAGACTATAGGGACAGTACGCTTCTTTAAAGCCATGAACATTGCAACCCGATATCGTTCATGGCCCCTTTTACCGCCCATTCACACTGGAAGCGGATCAAATGCGCGTGAAATTGTACTGGATCTTTTTACAACCGCGTTCGCAGCCGCTTTGCGAACGCAGATCCGCTTCCAGTGTGAATGAGCGGTAAGTCAGGATATGCGCGCGTGCACAAGGATTCATCGTGATAGCTCGCACAGTAAAAATAACTATCATAGCTACGAGCACACGCGCACAGCTCCCCCCGTGGGTACTTCATTCGGGCGTGGCGTGTGGAAATTCTGAAATTCGGCTACTGTCTTTTTTCAGGTGTATCATTCTCTTCCTTCCCGGGTGATCCGTTGTTCGAAGCAACCGTTAAATCGTTATAAAACGTAAGGGGAAAAACATAACACGAAAGACACACGGCTATAGGCTAAAGCAGTTCAGACAGACTGGCTACCTCTCGAACGTTGCTAGTAGCCACCACTTCTTGGTGCAATAAGTTGTTCAACCACACTGTAAACAACTTAATTTTCGCGAAAACCCATTTTTTCGCAAAAAAATAGATAAAAAAATTAACCTATGGTAAGGAATACTAGGCGTACCCCTCAAAATCGCGAAATATTGTGTCCGTCAAATATTCCCTAACACGCACTTCGTAAAATTTCCGAAATATTGAAGCCGCGAAAATAGAGTTAATAGTATTTGCTTTCAACTTTGCCGAAAGGCGCGAGAAAAGAGCGTCGTGTCGAAGACCGCCACTGCCGCCAAAGCAAACGTTCTTTATACTGATGCTGCCGAAGACGCGATAAGGGGCGCGATCATGCAAACGTCGGAAGCGATGGCGTGACAAGCAACTCAATGGTCGATGTAAACCGTACCGCCAACGAAGACGCGAAAGCGACTCCATCGCCGATGTGGACAGCGTCGTCCACAAAAATGCGACGGCCTGTCTCAGTCGCGATGTAAGAGCGAAGCCACGAAAACAGTCGCCGTTTCGTGCGAAGGTGCTTCATCGTAAACTCAGTCCCAAACTTGAACTGCGCATTCGGTCCTGGTCCACGATAACCAATCAAGACCGGCGGCGGTGGAGCTCGCGATCGCGGGCGCATACCACATAAAGAGCAGCGCCTTGTCCGATCATAGTGGCCAGCCGCACTTCCGAGCGCTCATTGTTGCCAAGAGCAATTTAGGAAAGGGTCTATTCAAGACAGAATATGCGTCATTTTGACGTGAACAGCTTTCCCACCTTCCAGGACACTGCAATGTTTCGGAAGACGTTAGAAATTTGTTCTTGACCATCATAATGACGAATCTGCGGCATACATGATCAGTAAGATTTCAATATCGTATCGGGCTTAAAAAACGACATTTTGCCGTGAAAGGTATGAAAGATTCCTTGCGAAATCAATATCAGCTATACCAAGAAGAGGTTCCGATCCATGTGTTATGTTTGACTCCTTACGCTGACATAATGCGCGCATCTTGATGAAACTATTTGTTTAAAACTTAACAATTGGGGAAATGAATACTTGTACATTTTAGTGTCATTGCGCGGTCTTGTAGAAAAAAAATATGTTGAAACGATTGAACAGAGAGAAGCTGAGCTGTGTACCTCGTTCCACTCAAGTCCCACTACAGCTGGTGGATAAAATCGAGTAGCGCCAAAAAGGCGCCATCATGGCACTGGTTGTCTTCGTGGAATGGCAATCACCAGATAAACAGTCGCAAAAAAGAGTGCGGGCGTAACTGCGGATTCACTATGCGCGATTGGCTTAGCCGTTGATAGCAAACGCGCAAAGACGATGAGCGCCATGACTATTCACTTTTGGCACTGCTTGATTGGACCTTCATCATATCGTAGCATTGGCTGCCGTCTGACTTGGAGTAAAGCCAAGTGTAGGACCAGGAAGAGGGCACGCTGACGAAAGTGCGGCGCCACTGTGACGGGGCATATTCCTGTTCCGGGTTCGGGGTGCACTTCGTTGCATCTCGTCTTCGCCCCCTCTGATAGGGGGCGAAGACGAGATGCCCACTGATAGGGGGCTGGATGGCGCATAGCCGCTCTCCGAGCAATGCGCAAGTGAAGCCACCGGATGTTCGATGCTTGTCCCGGAAGTCGGGCGTCTACTGGGCTTCCTAGCGCATTCGGTCGAGGTTTCAGTCTATGCGTTCCTGTTTCTTTGAGTGAATTTGAATAATCGTGTTCCGAATTAAATCCGTGGATTGAGGCATTTTCAGCTTGGGACATATGCACACTTGATAAAGTACAATCTCAAAATGTTTACATTGAATAGCTTCCCATGATAGTTTCGGGTCTGCATGCGCTCTTACTGTGGCACAAGCGGGTTATTTTGGTGTGAAAGGCGAAAATCCAGCGCCCTTGACGCTTTTCGAACCAGCACTCGGAAGAGGTAACAAAGCCTACCATGCGCTCACTTCCGGGACAAGCCGCTTACTTTCGGTGGCTTCAGTACCACTTTGCTGCATACCCTGTCTCGTTGTAACTTGGCAAAGGGTGAGCGATAAGCCTCAGATTGCGTGCCGGCGGCTTCGATACGCGCTAGGCGGTGCTTCGTATACGAGCGCAACGCACACATATTGGAGCATGACGCAGTGATAAGTATGATAGCTCTTCGCAGCAAAAGTGCACTCCGGGGATGAGTGAGTCACCTTCCGATTGGTCCGGAGGGCCGTAACTTGCAACGTACTCGCATGATATACGATCACGGCTTCCTGGCCTACCTAGTATTTTTGCTTCAGACACCAGGCTGAGCGGCGCCACCAAAGTAATAGCTCACGTTTGAACGATGCAGCCGCCACTCCCAAGCATACCCAATGTTTCTTGGTTGAGTAATATTGCCCGAAGTCACAGGTCATATTCCTAAGATGACGCTTGACGTCGGGCTGTCGCGTGATTTGCGACAGCCCGACGTCAATTGTCAATTTGCGTCACATAATATCATGGCGTCATGTGACACCGTGACGTCACATTCAATCGAAACGTCATGTGATACTGCAACGTTACATGACATCCAAACTTGACGTCAAGTCAAGTGACGTAACGGTTCCACGTGACGTCACAGTCACGAGGTCACGTGACTTTACGATGACATGTGACTGCGACGTCAGGTGGTGTTGGACAGACACGGCATGTGCCCAGCTGGTTTGACACATTCTGTGCTTCTCTATGGTTATCAGGTCATGGGGCTCCACATTTCTTGAGGGCAACTTCGCTCAATTCTGAAGATTTCGGGGTAATGAGTGATTTCGAATTAAAAAACCATGAGTAAAACACACTACGTCTTTTGCTTCCGCGAAAAATGGGATATATATTTTAAATCAAATTTTAAACACGAGCGGAAATCGAAACCGAAACTTCGGCTCCGTCCGGCAACATTGGCCTCGGGCGGCCGTACATGGCCATCACGTGGTATGAGATGTCACGTGATCCTCGGCTCAACGACGGGCGGCGGGATCGGGCGGCGTGTGGCGGGCGCGAGTGTCGTCTGCACGGCGCTCTTCGCCACGTTTGGTGTCTACGGCATTTGACGACGTCTGCACAACTGCGGCATAAGTATGCGCACGTGGTGTCCGTAGTGGGGACGAAACACCGAGAGACAATAATCACAAATGGTGAGACGACGACGGTGGTTCTGACCCGGAAGACGGCGGTAACGGCGGGACCACGGCGGGCGGCCGGACGGCTCCCGAGAAGCCCGCTGCTCAGGCGCGTTACGCCAATCACGTGGACACCGGTGAGCGCCGGAGGTGCGTTGCTGACGACATGCTCTACGCTCGCCCGGAGAAGTAAAAACAAGCAAAGAGGGGCCATGATGATGACGTTTAGCTCAATGTCGGCTCCGCCCATGCCGTAGCCTCTGACTGCGCTGTTGGTTGCGCCTGAAATCGCCCGCTCGAGTCAGGCCGATTTCGGAAACTTGGCGAGTTGCAAAGTTTGCCGGACCGTTTAAGAAACATTTAGTCAGAACTGCGTCGTAATATCTGACATGTGGTCTTCCTAGGCGATACCGAAGAGAGGACTGCATTGTTTTTTCAAAACCAGAAGTGAAGCGGAGTTGCCCTTTGAAGCGATTTTAAAGCGACGATTAAAGCGATTAGCATTTTTAGGTTCTTCAGGCCACTTTGAGATATGTTTCTGGCCGCTTGTTTTTCCCGCTCATTTTCTCGGAGAAAATAATGTCCCATGACTTGATGTAACGCGACCTATACACGAGATCAGTTTCCCGCTAAATTTAGCGGAAAAATTGTTTCACGTGACATGATGTCGAGTGATCTACACAAACATTATTTTTCCCCACTAGATTTCGCGGGAAAGTTCACGTCTCGTGAATTCAACACCAATCCAGTTTTGCCTTTAAATTTACTGAGGAAAATGACGTCACGTGATGTCACGTGACCTCTACACAAGTTCAGTTTCGACGCTAGATTTAGCGGGAAAATAGGACGTCACATGATTTCAACACCCATTCAGTTTTTCGCGCTAAATGTAGAAGGAAAAATTACGTCACGTGAATTCCTGTTTCGTGACCTCAACACCAATTGAGTTTCCCCGCTAAATTCAGTGGAGAAAATGACGTCACATTGCTTAATGTCACGTGACCTACACACAAATTCTGTTCAGCCGCTAACTTTAGTGTGAAAACTGACACTTGACCTGCCACAGCTCTTTTCGTTTATGTCTGCAGCTAATCGTTTAACTAGACAGCAACATAGTTGGTTTTGCCCGAAATATTTTTATTTTCTCTCTATCAGACGAAGAGGAGTTGCGCGTAAGCTGTTCCTTTGAGCGGGACGACGAGTGCGGGTGGTTCCCAGAGAACGAGGCGACAGAACTCGACTGGGTCAAGTTCGCCGGCGGGATCCTTAGTCGCCGTTGGCAGCCTCCGTATCTTGACGTCGGGCATTCAGGTACGCTTTCTTCTTGTGCACGTATTAATTATCTTGTATGTATCTTTAGACAGCCTGAAGTTAGTTAGCCAAAATAGGCCTATGGTATCTGAGCTGCAGGGCGTGAAACTACGTTCGTGTTAGAAAATTACGTTAACATTACTTTCCCGATTACTACTGATATGTAATAAAATACATTACGAGGTACCACGGTGTAAGAGTAACTGATTACAGTAACAGCGTGCCTTAGAAATAAAATTACGTTAATTTCAAATTACTTTTTTTATTCGAAATATTTTTCAACTCCCATTTTGCGCTTACATACACTCATATCGTACTGTACATACCGAGCAGAGAAGATAGTGGAGAGTTTGTTCGTAGTATCTGTAGTATCAGAAATTTTGTCGGTGAAGTACAGCTGCTAGCCTGGGGTCTTTAACGTGCATCACGCCGTAGTGATACATGACCGCACGCCGGTACGATGGTCGTCCAGATCGAAACGGGCAGGGGTGAGGATTGAACCCAGAATTCCTGGGTTCTGCAGCACGAGCTTTCGCACCACGTGCTCCGAGCTGTGGTACGTTAAAGGCCGACCTACAGATTCCTTTTCTGCCGGGAAGAAACCCGGTTTTCAGAGTCCCTCTCCCCATTCCCTCTCGCCCTCTTCTTCCCCCCTCTTCCCACCGCAGTGGGTCTCTGAGCTACTCACCACAGAAAGGAGGAGGATCTCCTCCTTCTTGAATGAAAATAAGGAATTGAGAAAAGAGAGTTTTCTCCTTTCTGGCTTCTCGTCGGACTTTAACACACTAGGCCACCAATACTTCCTCTTCTGCACGTAAAGATACAATGATTAGGTTCGTTTTTTTTTAATTTAGAGAACCTACAAAGGCATCCACATTCGAGTCCTCTTTATACAGGGATAGAATAAAAAGAAATCTACACTTTCGAAAAATGAACAAAAACAAACGAGTCCCTTAAGTAACCGGCGTATTTTTCACTCAGTATAGTAGATGGGAACATAAAAACGCAATTATTGTTTAATTGCCATGCGGGAGGTGAGTGGCAGAAAAGATTTGGAATTAAAAACATAGGTGTGCGTGCTGACAATTATTATTTGTCGCGCGGTTGACAAATGCTGGGTCAATAATGAATAAATACTTTCCCTGTCGCATCTGTTGAGTGGAGGTTAACAAGGTCGCATATGTGATTAAACTTAGGTGGTCTAGCGCTTTCTAATCAGATATTTTTTTCTTCACTTTTTTGCTTATTTTTTACGTGGAACAGACGGATTCTGAAGTCCAATAATGCAAGAGCTAATTGTTATTGTTTTTATTTACGTTTTTGATAAACTAAGTAAAAAATGATGAAAAATCTTCTAATATACTTAGAATGTAGTTAAATACACGCAGGTGCAAGTTAGTAAGCCTCGACGCTGTCGATAAGACATTTAGCCAGTGCAGTACCACTGTTAGCCTAGGGTCTTTAAAATGCAACACGCAGTAGTGATGAACGACGGTACGTCGCTACGATGCTCATCCATATCGAAACGGGCAGGGGTGGGGATTGAACCCAGGATCCCTGGGCTTAGCAGCGTGAGTTTTCGCTCCACGTGCTCCGAGCTGGTCTGCGCTACTCTGCCAGAAATCCCACCGATTCCGTGTAATATACTTAGTTTCACTTAAGTTGTAGGGTTTCCTTGCTGCTACCCGTCTCGGGGAATGACACAGCACACCGGTTCAACAACACGTAAACATTTAATGACCGCCATCGCCTGCGGCGCGATCCCAACAGCCCCCGCGCATACGCTGCGGCGGCCCTTTATCAGCGGCGGAGCGCCGCTCGCGTGGCCAGTTCCCCTTGGCCCCCTCGTGGTCAAGATGACTACGCACGATTGTTGAAGGGGCAACCTGAGCCAACCGCTTGGAATCCCCAGGTTGCCCACACATCTCCCCCTTCCAAAAACGAAAGCGGAGGACGTCTTAGATGGTCTTGGTCTTGGGGCCTTCCCTCTGGGTCGCAAGGGTCTTCTCAGATGGGCGAGCACGGGTCCGACGTCAGTACTTCCGGACAGTACCGATGCGGCTGTGGGGGGGGGGGGGGTGTTCTGATGATGGGAGCTGAGTCGCTGCTGTCTGGCACCAGGAACTAGAAATTAAAAACAACATGAGGCAATGGCGTGGTAGGAACAAGCGGCCGCGCACACGAAAGATGCCTGCCCCACTGTGCACACGGGAGCGCGGCCCCTTTCTCTTCTCCCCCCAAAAACACAGAAGAGGGAATGAACATAATGCACTTAGAGCTCGTGCTACTCCCGGTCGTCCTCACCGCCGTCTCAAGTTGTACCGCGGCAGAGACGGTGTGGAATCTTCCGAGAGGTGGTCCGGATAGTCGCCATCTGGAACCTGCGACACATCTACCTCCTCGGGTTCATAGAAAGCTTTTAGGTCGGCGACATGAATAGACCCGCACATTTCAGCCGATTCGCAATGCACCAGCTCGTAAGACAAGTTGGAGAGCTTCTTACTAACACGGTAGGGGCCATCCCACCTCTTTGCTAAGGAGGCCGTGAAGCCTCTAGCCGCATCACTCAGCGGATGAGTTCGCCTCAGTACCAGATCTCCTACCTTGAACTGCAGATTCCGCCTCCCTTTGTTGTACTGGTTTGCCTGCTGCAGTCTCGAGACGTCGAGGCTCTCTCGAGCCTCACGCAGGTTCTCCGTGAAGCGCTTCCGGAGATCTTCTGCGAACTGCGTGGTAGTGCGCTGCATGCTTGCAGGATCTGTGCAAAGAAGGCCGTTTCCCAGGGGAAACACGAGCTCTTTCCCAAAGTTAAGTTGAGCCGGAGTGAAACCCGTGGACCGGTTGATTGTTGTGCGGGTAGCGAATGCCATTTCCGCCAATTTCGCGTCCCAGTCTTTGTGTCGCTCTGTATGCGCTACAAGCATTTGCTTCAGGTTACGGTTCACTCTTTCCGTGATGTTCGCCTGTGGATGGTATGGCGAAGTCCGTTTGTGCCGTATGCCTAGCGCCTTACACGCATCCACGAACACCTTGCTAACAAAGTAGGAAGCGTTGTCTGTAATAAGTGTTGCGGCAAAGCCAAAGCGCGCGAACGTCTCGAGAAGACAGTCCCAGATTTTCCTAGAGTCTAATTTGCGTAAAGGAAACATTTCGACCCACTTCGTGAAATGGTCGGTCACTACTAGCAAATACTGATTGCCGCGTGGACTACGGGGAAAGGGACCGACAACATCGCAGGCAACACACTCCCAGGGGTACTTGCTTTCTACCGAGTGCATTAAACCTGGTGGTTGGCCACCTCGGGGTTTCGTCTTCTGACAAACTGGGCAGCTACGTGTGTACCTCATTACATCCTGCCTCATACCTGGCCACGTTGCAATTTGGGACAACTTTTCGTAAGTTTTGCTCCCACTGCTGTGGCCTGCCAAGGCGGGATCATGCATATACCTTATGAATGACTTACGCAGTTTACGTGGTATTACCGTCCGGAATGGCGGGCCGCTGGACCCATCGTCCGCCTGGGGGATGTATCGCAGCAGGATGCCGTCGCTGCTGAGCAGGTACGAGTCCAAGTCTCTGGGATTCCCACCGTCAGCCGAATTTTCTTCTGTCAGCTGGTGAATCACCTTCTGACAAAGTCCATCGGACAGCTGGGCCACTCGGAGCTCCTCTCTGCTCACCAGGGTTCCCCACCGCGAATCTGGTGTGATGGGCGCCGCATTGGCCAGAGCCACCAAGTCGGGATCCACCTGCATTTCCTGCCCGAGAAGTGGAGCACGGGATAACGCATCTGCAACGTGGTTAGCCGCTCCACGCTTGTACTCGATTGTGTATTTGTAGCGCTGGAGCGAAAGGGCCCATCGAGCGAGTCGTCCTGCAGGGTTTTGAAGCCCTTTGAGCCACGAGAGAGCCATGTGGTCAGTTTGAATGCTAAACGAAGCGCCGTCAAGGTACATGTCAAACTTCTTAAGCGCAAAAATAATTGCCAGACACTCTTTTTCGGTTGTTGAGTAGTTTCGCTCCGCTCCGGTTAACGTATGACTGGCGAAAGCGACGGGGCGAAGAACGCTGTCATGTTCCTGCAGAAGAACTGCTCCTAGTCCGTAATCGCTTGCGTCGGTCTGCAAGATGAACGGACGATTCAAGTCGGGCAGATTTAAACACGCGTTTTCAGTCACAGCCCTTGAAAGACACGCGAATGCGGTTTGCTGCTCTTGCCCCCAGCACCATCTCGTTTTTTTGCGGAGCAATCGGTTCAGAGGTTCAGTTATCTCAGCGCATTGCGGAATAAAATCTCTATAAAACGCAATCATCCCGAGATATCTCTGTAGGCTTTTGACGTCATAAGGGGCGGGTACTCCGTTATTGCGCGCAGCTTATCTTCATTCGGGCGCAGCGTTCCGTTATCTACAACAAATCCGAGAAGGTTGATTACAGGCGATGCCAACTGGACTTTATCTGGATGAATCGTAAGGCCGGCCTGACGCATTCGTTCAAGTATGATGTGAAGGTGCACGAGATGCTCCTCGAATGTTCGTGAAAACACCACTACGTCATCCATGTACGCCATCGCAAACTCGTACTTCGCGTCACCGAGCACAACGTCCATTAGGCGTTGAAAGCTGGCGGGAGAGTTGGACAAACCAAAGGGAAGGCGAGTGAATTCGAACAACCCCCTGTGGCAAATGAATGCGGTCTTCTTTACATCAGCCGGATGAACTTCGATTTGAAGAAATCCGCGACTGCAATCGAGGGTTGTGAAAACAGTCGCGTTTCCAAGGGCATACATTACTGAGGAAATACTAGGAAACGGGTAACTGTCTCTGACTGACACTTCATTTAGGCGCCTGTAATCAACACAAAGCCTTGCTGTGCCGTCCTTCTTTGGAGCAAGGACCACCGGGGAAGCCCATGGGCTTTTTGACTGACGTACTGCGCCTGTGTCGATCATTTCCGATAGCGCCGCATCAAGAAGTTCGCGCTTGTGAGCACTTATGGGTCTCGGATTACACCTCCGCGGGGGTGCATCCTTAGTTTCGATGCGGTGCCGTAGGAGATCGGTTTTCCCAGGTCTTTCCGTGAACATCGGCGAGAAAGGTTCCAGCAGTTGCTGGAGCTGCTTCTGGTTGTCTTTACCGGAACACTTTTGTACGGCTTTGAGCACGCTGTCTGGAAGTAAAGACATCTGCCCGGCAAAGTGTAACGGGAACGCTTGGCCGCGAATACAATCCTGCCGTCTGGTAAACGGCGTTAATGCCATTTCGCCTCCCAACCAATATCCGGCTTGGCCGAAGTCTAGCAAAACCCGCTCCGCTGCAATAAAATCTCTACCCAGGATCATGGGCACTGGTAGTTCCGGGAGGTATACGAACCGTTGTCTTCGTTTTCTGCCATGAAAAGAAATTCGTAACCTGACTGCACCGGCAGCAGGCAGTACGGACCCCGATGCTACCTGCAATTTCACGTTTGCTGACCGGAGATGTATCTTTTTCTTGTTACATTCCGCAAATACAGTATCCCCAATAAGCGATATGTTTGCACCAGTATCTAGAAGAGCGGCCACTGGTGTACCTAGTACATTCACAGTCATACGAGGTTCAAGGGACTTGGGTGTAGCTTCGATTCTACTCACGGCTGGGATGAGCACTGTCGGTTTCTCGTTTAGTGAGGCTGTTCCTACCCCCGTCGGCTGGTGCGAGTCCATTAGCGCCCGGCCATCCAGGGCGACCATCCTTGGTGTTGAGAACTTCAAAGCGGCTCTGACGCTGGGGATCGGGCAGGAATCTGACTGGCCGACCTTTGGCTGAAAGGGAATTGCATTAGGGTCCAACTCAAATGCACTTGCTTCGGGTAGCTGACCGGGAACAGTGGAAGCTGTTCGCCCGGGGATCAGTGCAAAGGCAGACGCGCCGGGAGTCTCATGACCGAGAATGTTGTGAGCTGGCCGCCCGGGTGTCACTGCAACAGCAGGCACGCCGGGAGTCTCAAGACCGCGAACGGTGTGAGCTGGGCGCCCGGGTGTCGGTGTGAAAGCCGACACGCCGGGAGTCTCACGACGAAGAGCGAAAGTGTTATGAGCTGGCCGCCCGGTTGTCGATGCAAGAGCAGACACGCCGGGAGTCTCAAGACCGCGAACGGTGTGAGCTGGGCGCCCGGGTGTCGGTGTGAAAGCCGACACGCCGGGAGTCTCATGACGGTGAGTGGTGTGAGCTGGCCGCCCGGGTGTCACTGCAACAGCAGGCACGCCGGGAGTCTCAAGACCGCGAACGGTGTGAGCTGGGCGCCCGGGTGTCGGTGTGAAAGCCGACACGCCGGGAGTCTCACGACGAAGAGCGAAAGTGTTATGAGCTGGCCGCCCGGTTGTCGACGCGAGAGCGGACACGCCGGGAGTCTCAAGACCGCGAACGGTGTGAGCTGGGCGCCCGGGTGTCGGTGTGAAAGCCGACACGCCGGGAGTCTCATGACGGTGAGTGGTGTGAGCTGGCCGCCCGGGTGTCACTGCAACAGCAGGCACGCCGGGAGTCTCAAGACCGCGAACGGTGTGAGCTGGGCGCCCGGGTGTCGGTGTGAAAGCCGACACGCCGGGAGTCTCACGACGAAGAGCGAAAGTGTTATGAGCTGGCCGCCCGGTTGTCGACGCGAGAGCGGACACGCCGGGAGTCTCAAGACCGCGAACGGTGTGAGCTGGGCGCCCGGGTGTCGACGCGAACGCGGACACGCCGGGAGTCTCATGACGGAAAGTGTTGTGAGCTGGCCGCCCGGTTGTCGATGCACGAGCAGACACGCCGGGAGTCTCAACACCGCTAACGGTGTGAGCTGGGCGCCCGGGTGTCCATGCAAGATCGGACACGCCGGGAGTCTCACAACCAAGAGTGTAATGAGGAAGAAAAAGTGCTGGAGGGCCACCGAAGGTCGATAGAAAAGCGTCAGTCCCCGGAGCCCGTGTGAGCCTCCGGGAGGCCCGGAGGCGGCTGCGGCGGCTCGACCTTGTGGATTGTGTTTTCGGCGCGGCCGGCGGAGAGTAGAAATTTCTTACCACCGCCGGCCGTAGCCGTTTCCCTGTGTCTGAGGCGGCCGCTGCCGTTCGCTGCAGTCCCGGTGTATGTGTCCTGGCTGGCCGCATCGAAAACAACGGGGCGTGGCCCGCCCGTCGGCTTCGTGAGGTGTCCCGCTCTTTCTTGCCTCTCCCAAGCTCCGCGTTACCGGTCCAGAGGCCAAGAACTCATCTTGATCAATGGAGGGGCTGTAGCGTTGTGAATGTATGCCCTCATAACCGCTGCACCTCCGTGATTCGTATGCACGAGGATCTAGGGCTCGTGATTCGTATGCACGAGGACCTAGGGCTGGGGGGACAGACGCCTGATTAGAATCGTCTGGTTCTCTCTTGACTCTGTGTACATGTGCGTTTCCAGACCACGCAAATGATGGTTCCAGAGTCATGTTCTGCGGTGGAGGGGGCGGTATCTTAGTTCCGCGAGGATGTCGGCCTGGATGGTGATCGCTTCCCGTGCCATCTCGTCTAAATTATTGAAGGTGCGTCCCCTGAGATGGGGGTGGAAACGCGGGTGGCTTTGGCGGATGGCGCGTTGTACTTTCTCCGCGTCTGGTGCCGCGGCGTCGGCGATATCGTACAGGCCCTGGAGAGCCCTTACAAACTCAATGAGTGACTCTTCCGGGTGCTGTGTGCGCGCGCGCAGCTCGTCCCTAATCCGCATGCTGTAATCCGGAGGCAGGAACTCCGTCCTAAATCGCGCCTCGAAATCTGACATACTTGTGAATTTAGTTTGTCTTTGCCTCCACAGTGCTGCACTGTCTGTCAGTGCAACCGGCAAAAGGCGGGTGAGGATGGTTTCGTCGTCAATTCCCGACGCAGCTTGGTAGTCCCGCAGTTCCGAGACGAACATCGCGACTGACTTGCTATCTGCGTATCCCGAAAAAACCGGGACGCTAAGCGAAAGCCTTAGGTAGTCCCTGGGGGGCGTACTTCCAGCAGGGGTGGGGCTTGAGCGCATCATCTGCTCTCGTTGTATCTGAAGAAGCATGGTCATGGCCACTCTTAGTTCTGCTAGACCACCCTCTGATGATGCGCCTGCCGGGACTGAGACTGCAGGCTTAGCGTCCGGCTTTATGTCGCTGGCGGCGTTATCCGCGAGTGCACCGAGCGTCAAAAGGTCGTCCTCACTCACGTTTCTGTCGGCGTCCTCTGTAGTCGGCATCGTGTTGTAGTGGAGACTTCCGCGGGTCGATGAACTTAGGCTTGCGAAGAAACGCCCCCTCAAATTTGGGCAAACTCAGGAACGCAAAATGGACTATGTGAAACGTAAGAATGAACCCAGTTTGCGGCCATCCTCCCAGACGAGCAGCATATCACGTCTGGGCGCCAGTGTAGGGTTTCCCTTGCTGCTACCCGTCTCGGGGAATGACACAGCACACCGGTTCAACAACACGTAAACATTTAATGACCGCTATCGCCTGCGGCGCGATCCCAACAGCCCCCGCGCATACGCTGCGGCGGCCCTTTATCAGCGGCGGAGCGCCGCTCGCGTGGCCAGTTCCCCTTGGCCCCCTCGTGGTCAAGATGACTACGCACGATTGTTGAAGGGGCAACCTGAGCCAACCGCTTGGAATCCCCAGGTTGCCCACAAAGTCCAGACCAGTCCAGACGCAGCCGACGCTACAGGGCGATGGGACCAATCAAACAGCATGAAAAGAGCAGGTTACTGGTCCTTCTTTTGTAGATGATTGGTGTAGCGATGATAGAACACTTACAGAAACATGACAAACACGATTTTGGTGCGTTTATGACGTTGTTTGATCGGTTCTATCAGGTCGTGGCGTCGCATACAATAGGACGTGAGGTGAAACAGAGTAAACCAACACCCATCTGGGCCTAAATAATCCACTTTGTGTGTTTCCAGGCCCGTACATGTATATCACGAACCACGGGACCGAGGAGGAAAGAGGCCACCTGGTGTCCAAGCGCCTGAGTGCTTCGGGTCCCACGGGCCGCTGCTTCTCTTTCTGGTACAGCATGAGGCACCCCAACAGCGGAAGGCTCAGCCTCCTCTCCCGCTCGGAGGACAACTCCACCGAAATTCTCTGGACCAGATCTGGACCTCAGGGAAGGGCCTGGCTCAGGGGATACGCGGATGCGCACTCCGACTCCTACACCCATGTGAGGATGAGTTTAATTCAATTAAGGAATAATGAGTAGTAGTAATATAATAATAATAATGATGATGATGATGATGATGATGATGATGACTGTCACTGGCATTTTCCAAAGGCATTCTAAATGCTTATAATTTATGGGGCCTCTTCACGCACCTCCTATAATATGGCGTCAACTGATGCAATAACGTCAAGTCGTCACGTGACGTCATGACGACGGCAAGCCATGGTGTCGCCTGGCATCACATGACCAGTTGACGTGACGTCAGGTCACGTCACGTGATGCTGTGACGTCAAAGTGTCAAGTAACGTCATGGCGTCATGTAACCTGACAGTGTTACGCGTGTCACGGTGTCCTGTGACGTCCTCTAATCAGGTGATGTTGCAAAAGGCCTATAAATGGTATGCATTTAGAGCATCTTTAGAATGACGTCACAGTGGCACGTTATGTCATCGAGGCCACGTGCCACAAACACAAAAGTGCTAGGCTGACCCTGTGAATGTTAAGCATTTTTTAATAATAATAATAATATTAATTTTCAATTATGAAGAATTAATTTTATTCGGTGCCCGGCCTTAAGGTCTTGGTACTGGTGCATGCAACATAACAAGAGGCAGAGAGAGTAGTAAACAAAAATGTAAGGTAAATAAAATATAAAAAGCATAAATACAACGTTAGGATTACAATATTAGTAACACTAAAATAATAATAATAAAAATAAAAAATATAAGATATTAAGACGGAAAAATAGTATAACCAGTCCTAAAAATAATATACTGTATTTTAAAAAAATAAAAACACAAGGCTTGCCGAAGACAAAACCAAACTATTCAAAAACGTTAGTTTAATCCGAAAGCCCCAAAACGCAACGACAGCAAAGGTCCACATAAAAATACCTAGACGTCAAGTGTCACCCATGCAAAACATAACATATGGATTAACGCATTAGGCGCAAATCGCGCAATATACTGACAGCTTTCGCACCCTCGTCAAATAAAATTTGCGAGAATATAAGTTGTCGCTATATAAGGAGGAGCTTATGTGAATATATCGTTAAATCACTCATTAGAAAGAAGAAAAAAAACTCATTAATGAACAGTTACCATTTAATGTAAAATGCGTTCTTTGGCTGCCTCTACTCCGCTCAATCTCCCTGATGGTGTGACGAAACTATTCAAGGGAGACTGATTTCTGTGATAAAGCCGAGCTGCCCAAAATGTGAGCTAGAATTTCCCCGCTAAATTTAGCGGCGCAGTTAACCAAACTGTTTGAAATTCAGCGTAAATTTAGCCAACTTGCCACACATAATTTACCTGCTACATTTCGAGTGGAAATTACATTACATTTTGTGGGACAATAATTCTGCCTAAAAACGTCCGTTAGGCTTGACTTTTGCACGAAACGAGAGTCGGAGAGTTTTGGCAGGAATGTATTCTACGCACCGCTCGATTTGTGACCATGACTAAACCGCAATATATATTTTGATTTAGTTAATTTGTTGATTGCCGTCGGGATTATTGGACCAAGATAAAGGGATTACATATGCCAGACGCCCATCAATATATGATTTTTAAACTGGGAAATCTATTCTATCCGAATCTCGTTAGTGGCTGAATTCGATGTAATGATATTTAAAGACGGTGCAAATTGAAAAAAACATCGAGCGTTTTATTCATATTGTCGCCTTGAGTGCTTGTCACGATCATTTCATCATATCATCTTGAGTACTTGTTATTATCATATTCCTCACAATGTTATTTCGACATATATTTTATCTAGCTCTTCTTTAGATGTGTTCGTTTTCTCATCCGAAGCCAACCCCCTTTAGATGGATCTTAGAGCTATTTTAAATTTACAAGAAATGTTTTTCTTCCGAACTTTGACGATCCCTTTCTTGACACTAAAATAGATGTGTTCGTTTTCTCATCCGGAAGCAAACCCCTTTAGATGGATCTTAGAGCTATTTTAAATTTACAAGAAATGTTTTTCTTCCGGAACTTTGACGATCCCTTTCTTGACACTAAAAAAGAAGTGATTAGCTCAATGCACAGGGGTTAAGCACTTCGCCCACAAAACAACTCACAGTCAATGCCCTTATAATGCGTCCTACTAACAAAAACTGATCACCAAGTACCAGATCGTTGTCACCAAATAAAAAATCTTCAATAACGGGCTCTTGCGAAATATTTCAGTTTTCTCCGGGTCTTCTTGGTTTAATACCACATTGCGAAAACTGTCAAACACACAAAAAAGCTATGTTGTAACGAAGTCTCAAAATCTTATCCGAAATTTCCTATCTTGATGCAACAAATGCACACTCTGCAGGTGCCAAGGCCGTTCAGTTCTAAGTAGCCGGCCTCAGTTTCACAAAATTGATGAGTCACATAAACAGTCAATATCTCTGTATGAATCTGGTGAGCCGATTCCATGACATGATTATACAAACTTCTTGAATTCTGCCTTTGTCGAAGTTTTCCCCATGGGTCTTAGCACTCCATCTCCCAACTCCGGGTAGCACTACACAGAAAGAAAGAAACGCATTATACTTTCTGTTTTTTCCCTCTAATAGTAAAAGGCCATTCATGCAAAATGTTATCACAATTTGTACTCACACTCACCAAACTTAATAGAATGCAATTAATTTTAGTTCATTAAAGCATGGCTGCTGTAAAGAATTTTCAGGTTAAACGCAGCTGCTTGTTTTCACTAATGAACCTTCACCTTATTCTTCAACATTGATTCCAAGTAGATGGCATATATTTTTTTTATTTCACATATAACCAGCCTGAGCCGTTAGTTTAGTTTATAAAAACGTCCTCTGTATCCCTTCGCTATTTCAGACATTTCCTCTATATCACTTTTTACATTTATTTATGAATACGTAGGCTTATCTGAGAACAATCAGGAAAGTACAACGCAGAAAGGCGCAACGAAATAAAAACCAATAGGAACAGTAATACAACAAACCACAAAAATAATATATCACCTCAAAAAGATCAAATTGATTGGTGGCAAAATATATTCACAAGGATGTAACTATCAAATTTCCAATGAATGGTTAGATTTTCGCACTATGAACAGCATTTTTGACAACTTATTCCACGTCCATGGAAACAAACACGAGAATTTTGATTAGCAGCGACCTAAACACATTTCAGAGACAGAATGTTTTGCAATTTAATAATTTGTTATCCTTAGTAAAGAGTATGTTTCCCTTAAAGAGGCACTGAAGTCGATTCTGAGATCGTCCTTTTGTGGTGACAACAAAATCTAGACACTCTAAGCATCCCAACAAAACCGAAGTCACAATTGTGCGTAGCTTGTTTACTCGTTAAAAGCGTGTTCAAAGATCACGACAGGCTCTTTTTTTGGGTAGAAAGTTCTTCCGAGTGAAGTGGTCGACAAAGGGCGCTTGTCGGCGAGTTGCGAGTAATGGCTTCGCCCGCGGAGAAAAAGAGGACTCTTATCCGAACGTGTACCTATCAGGCTCTCTTCGAAACGAGTTATAATAAAAATCATTTGGAATCTGCACGTATTGTAGGGCTTTCATTGGTCCACACAATGTAATCCGCGAGAAAAAAGAGTCCACATGTTTTTCTATCGCCCTGAGATAAATAGGCGGTTTTGTAATATAGGACTTGGCATATGTGGGCAGTAACACATTTTGAACAATATAAGATCAAAAATGACCTTTTTTTCAAAAATCACTTTAGTGCCCCTTTAACTTTGTAAGGCCCATTCACACACTTGCGACTTCTTAGAACGGAGTGCGTTCGAACCTCTTAACATTTCTTAGGACGAGAAAACGCACGGACACACTGGCGCCATCTCTGCGGTGACCCTGGAACTGCATTTCACTAAATCAAAAGTTTGGGGGGATTTTCTGAGGTAAAATGTGCGTAATGCCTATGAGAAATGGTCATTTATAACGTTGGCAAATGTTTTTCGAGCCAAGAAAGAAAGGATAATGCGCGAGAGAAATAAAAAATATGCGAGACCGCCAAGTTTCAACTGCTGCCCAATAGATGGCGCCAGTGTGTCCTCTCGTCGAGGAGATATTAAGAAGTTCCAAGGCACTCGGTCTTCAGACGTCGCGAGTGTCTGAACAGGCCTTAAGTTACAAAAAGAATGTCCGCTTCCCGTTCTACATTTGACGTAAGTGATGACACGTGTGGCGTCATGAGTTTCAAACGGAAACAGCGGTGCTGAATTGCTTATTTTCTTTTTGTCTTTAGTTTGTGCTGGAGGCTGTTCTACTTGGATCTACACCTGCGGTTATTGCGGTGGATCACATCGACGTGAGGGGGGAGAGTGCAAGAGCAAAGGTATGACTGAATCCTGTCCACTGTTAGAACTATGGTTACTCAGTTTTAGTCGTGTTTATAAGGGCGTGTGAAGTTAACACTTAGTTTCAATATAATCGTAAGTATATGAACAAGCTTCACAGTGCAACAAGGGAGACAATAGTGTTCCTCAGCTTTATTTCAACGTATGTCAGAGCGGAGCCAACGTTACGCGGCGATAGGGCCTATGAAACAGCACCTACCTGGCCTCCCAAATTTAGATGATTTCGTTCGCTTACTGCATTTTTACCTTAGGTGGAATGTAACAGCGCCACTCACGCAGAAGACGTCTTTTGCTGGTTGCATATCACTCCCAGTGGCTGACGTAAAGGGTCATGTGACCTAAACGAGAGCAAACCCACCACAGCTCATATACACTGGAAATTCTCTCTCCCTACTTTTTCCGCCTGATTCACCTATATCTATATTTTTTTAATTGCTGAAATTCATAGAACAATATTTTCCTTCGGAAAGTCATTTGTCCCATCCCATATTACTCAATCCTGACAGCATTCGACGTACAAAAGAACCTCTTTGAAATTCAGTCTCACCACTTCGATTACTACGGTGATCTCAGGAATGGTATTTGTGTCATACCAATGGCGCCTTTCTGGTTGCTGATAAAGGAAGACGTTGGAGAGGCTCTTAAGAGGATTATGTAATGCCTTTACATTCGAGACATTAGTGCCATGTGACGTAGGAAATGAATATAAGAGCTGCGTAAACGTTCAATTATAACTCGGTTCCAGACAGTCTATTTGGTGGCACACAATCGGCTCTAAAGCCCCTTGATGTACATAATTTTATAAAGCCGTCTATATGCATTAGGGCTTTATTTTGACCCATTGTATATTATTTTTTGCTGTGGAAACTGAAAGAGCTCCAGAGAAAAATAAAGAAAGATATTTAAGACTGCCTATGTGTAGGAATCGCGAAAGCATTCCTACACGCCGAGCATTCCTACAAGCAGCGCGCCACGTATTCCTTTTTCACACGGCGCTCCAGCGGTGACATCACGCTCTCCACTGCGCAGGCGCGGCACCCCCGCCGGCTCCACGGCTTCCGTGACGATGCATCCGCGTTGCTGTGCTTTTCTTTCTGTTTTATTTCTTAAGCACGTCGGCTCTCACCTTGACCGCCCCGTCGGCTTCCGTGAAGAAGCATCTGCGTTGTGTTTTTGGTCAATGGGACTTTAAATGCCGCTTCGCTCAGCCAATGGGAACCTATGTGCCGGCTACAGACAACGCCAGCTTCGCTCCACGGGATAGTTAATGCTTTCGCATAAAAATAGCCCTGTCCAGGATATATTATCGTCATGCCTTGACCTTTAAAAGTGGTGGCACGCAATAAAATACTATATAGTACTAATGTACTAAAATACTACATACTGCTAAAATACTACCTTTGCATTTAATTGCATTATAATCAATACATGTTCATTACTGCCAGTGTATGGCAAATTTAAACTGCTGTTGGAGCCAATAGATTGCACTGAATTTCGGAAAGCGTACACTGTGTATTGCCTCTCAAGTTTTAGTGACCATTATCTCTTTTTCTGAACTAGTGGTGTGCGACTTTGAATACAACTTGTGCGGCTGGACCCTACACGACTGGGAAATCAACAGGGGAAACACGATCCCGAAACCAAGTACTGATCACACAACGGAAACAGGATCAGGTATGTAATTTTGGGGGTAAAGCGGAACATGCCTTGTCTCCCATGACCCTAAATGGAAGCACAAATTGCTGTAAAATAATCTATAAAAATACTCGCATTCAGTATATTCACACTGATTTACAGTATTCAGCTGGCGCAGAAATGAGGATAAACACAATTGATAACACCAGCAGAACAACGGGTTCTAATTCGAGAACCTATATTTTGAGCCTAGATCAAACGGTAGGGCCCCTTTTATTGATGGTATATAAAGTTTTCAGTAGAAAGTACTTTAGAACGCTTCACTAAATACGAATTTTAGTATTTTTAATACAAATTTAAGTATCTACTAACTTGCAAATCTATGAGGATTTTAAGTAAACTTTCTATAATATTTGACATAATCGTCAGTTTTTTATTATCTTTCATCAAAAGCCCTCCTTCAATCTGAAATTTCTTAATTATAAAGGGGTGTTCAAATACGGCACTTCAGATGCATTGCACGGCACTTGCTGCACAGCAAGTGGAGTTTTCCCCTTTTCCGGTACGCTTTGATTTTTTTTTTTTTGCCTTTGGTGAAACTTTTTTGTTTGTGTTCTTGGACAGAGGCGTGGAGCGTGCTTACCAGGTGAGTCCGGACAGCCACGCACGCGCTCTGCTGGCCGTCACCAAGGCTTCGCTGTTGTTGTCACTCCCCAATCGCAATGGAAAAAAAATATATATATAAGACGACAGCGAGGAGATGAGGTGGAAATCCGGTCTCTTTGCGCGGTTGATATCCTCACTGAAAACGTGCACGCCCGCCTAAACTTTAACACTTAAAAATAAAAAAAGTTAACGTTTTTTTGTTTTTTTTTGCGATGCTGGGCATTTTTTATTTTCTGTTTCCGCACCCCTTAAGAGAGGCTGAGTATGTTCGTAAGAATGAGAATTGTTTTTCTGCCAAGATTAATCTGACGTTATTTTTCGAGATATGATTCCGAATAATCCTTGCTATTCAGACAGGGCATGAAGGAACTTTTAGTCGTCATTTAAATCTAGATCAAACTTGTATGTATAATGTATACAGGGAAAATAGATGCATTCCAGCACGGCGAAATACTCGCAGCTGGATGATCCGTGCATCCTCGCCATGTGAATCCATCGTCTTTCTTGCTCCGCTTCGCTCCTGCCACTGGTTTCGTTCGCAGCGACTTCGTCCTCTTCTCCTTGCTCATAAAACTTTTAACAGGACGATGTATCGCTTTCATACCAAAATAGCAACAAAAATAAAGTGGACACATTGCACAACTCTGGGGGAACGATACGTTCCACAGACGCAGCACTTTCTGGGTCTGGGTTCCTAGATCATCGACTAGGTCGTGGTGTCCTGCATTTTTCTCAATATGTCCTACCATCTAGCCTGCCGTTTATACATTTCTCCAACTACAACTTTTGCATGTGCAGTCACTGATAAGTTGTCGATATTGACAAGTGAATATTCGCATAGCGGCTGTCTAAATGGAAGCCTATGCTTCGTTTGTGAAATGATTCGGGTTATTTTTGTTTCTACTGTCGGAGCAGTGATTACCCTTCTTGTGGTTGATTGCGTCTTTTGCTCACTGCGCTTGAAGGAAGATGGGAACCTAAGTTAATAATCGCTAACTCGGTCGTCTGCGAGCACGACCGCCGTTGAATTTGACGAGCTTGTCGCATTTTACAGAAAGATAATTACACCTTAAGATTACATAAGGCAAAATCCACCAGGTAATGGTAAAAAGCACACGGAATACGGAGGAAGAGGAAAGACAGGTAGAACAGAAGAGCGCTGACTCCACACTGATTTATTTTGAAAGAGGATAAAAAAGAGGCTTCAGAGATTAACTCCACGTGAAAGCAAAGGAGGAAAAGAAAAAGAAAAGAAAAATAATATGGGGTAGGTATGATTCATTTGAGAAAGCATACGAATGAAAGACAAAGCCCTAAAAAGCAAAAAAAAAGTAGAAAAATAAAGAAAAAGAAGGTGAATGAAGGGGAGAAGAGAACTAAAAAGGCAAGCAGGCCAAAATCACTCGCCGTTGGCGTTTGCCAAGAATGCCACCTCCAGTGCACTGAACTTCAGAGAGGGATGGCTCACGCATTTCTAACCTAACTTTTCATTTGAAAGGCCTCAAAAGAGCTCTCGAGTAGTCCGATCTTGATATTTCCCGAAAATTGTTGTGTCACAAAAGATCGGTTTGCGCTGGGAGGAGAGACAGTGGGCAGGCAGGTGCCCTCCTACTGTGGCGTGAATGATGCGTCTTTCAGTCTGTCGTGTATTTAAACCGCCCCACGTTAGGGGGATCTTATAAACTCCCCTCCCGGGCAGGAAACTAACTTGTTTTTGCATTTCTTGAGACATGAGGTTCGTGACCAATTGTCAAACACGGAGCCTAACTTTGCACAGATCTTAGCTAATCTTTGGGGGCAGAGAACGCTATTGGAACATCGTACCTGTTGGCTACTTGTTTCAAATTGTGAGACAGTTTATGCAACTACGGGACTACTTCGGGCAATTTTCGTATATTTTCTCTTGCGCCGCTGTCCTGTTTCTTTCTTTTTCTTTTTTTTTCTGTCTTTTTCGGGCTTTGTCTTTCCTTGCTTTTCTCGCTGAAATCAACCATACCTAGCTTATAATATTTTTTTTCTTCTCTTCTTTGCTTTTATGTGGGGTTAATTTCTGAAACTTCTTTTTTCTCCTCTTTCAAAATAAATCAGACGGAAGTCAGCGCTTTTCGTTCTACCTGTCTTTTGTCTTCCTCCGTGTTCTGTGCGCCGTTTTATCATGTCGGATTATCAATTAGCTCAAATCACTCCTTTACTCCATTACCTAAGTTCACATGTGGTTTAGGTTTCAATCTTCTATGTCCAGGTGGCAATGTTTCTGATTTTGTTTACACCGTAAGAAGCACAGTGACCGTTCCATGGACCTTATGCAATTGATATAGTTTGCATTTGTATTATTGTATTTGTTGGATATAGCACATAGGAAATTGTTTTGTTGCAACTGGTTTCTTGTAGAAAAACAAAACGTCCATCGTTTTGTAGACGAAGCACAGAGGTTGAAACTCCGCCTCTACCCTAGGTAACTATGCTCGCCTCACGAAGTCTTACGGTCGCCTGGTGAGCCCCGAAGTGCGCGTCTCGCCGTCTGCTGGACGCTGCGTCAAGTTCTGGTACTACCTGTCCGGTGGAGACAGCGAACAGCTGAACGTGAGCCGCGTGACGGACTTTCAGCGCGAGGAACCTATCTGGAGCGTCCTGGCTTCTCAGGCGCCTTCCATGACGTGGGTCTCCGGATCCGTCAACCTGCTGGGACACCAGGGACCTCTCGCGGTGAGCCATCTTTCTCATGCCTACTATCGGAAATGAATGAAATGCGAACGGAGGAGTGCGTGTATTCTGCACTTTACCGAAAATAGGTTACGAAATAGCGCTACACCTTTCTGAAAGAATGAACAATATTACGTGTTACTGAGATTTGCTACCGTCCTCCAAACGTAACGAAATATCTTTATCCTTACTTTCAAAAACTAGCCAACGTTACCTTTGGATGCGTACATATTGGTAGCCGTGGTCCTTTATTTGTGAGGCTCTGCGGATTCTCGATGAATTCGACGACGTTGAGGTCAGAATCGGTTGTTGGTAGGAAGTACAATAACTTTATATACAAGGAATGGTAATATAGAGCAAGTTTTATTGCGAATCAAGAAGGGAACTTTCTTACCTCCCGCGAACCTTCTCCGCGGCTGCTTGAGGCGAGTCCTGCCCACCAAGCTCCCGAAAAGAACGCTGCCGCTGGGGCAAGACAATCCTTAATAGCCCGGCTTGCTTACCACTTCTTCTCTAGAAAACGATACATAGAAAACAACGCTTGATGCTGACATCATTTTCCTCTGACGCTATTCGTCAGATCTGACATCACTTCTTCTTTTTCCTTTTCATTCGCTGACCCTGACGTCAGGTCTCAAGTTCATGCAACACGGATGTACAATACTACTGTGTGCGAACATGAACAAGAAACCACTGCTTTTACGGTGATAGTACGGCGGGAAAGTCGTACTATCACCGTAAGCGTTGAAGAGCAACATGACTACACTTGGGTGCATCCAGTGCCGGCGTTTTTCGCGGCTTCGCGGAGACATTCCTGACCTCCTAACGAAAACAAACGAAAAGTGGTGCCGAACCCTACACCGCAACTTTCCATTTCAATTTTTTTTTCGCAGCGATAAGCTTTGAATACAAATTTTGACAACGATTAAATTTTGACACTTATTTCATAGTGTTTTTACATGTTTAAAACAAATTCATAAACATGTTTGTTTGTTTTTATTAGATTTGATGAATAATGCCGAAGAAAATATATTTCCCTCCAGGGCCCGTTTGGTCGAAGCGCTAACCACGGCTAAAGTTAGCCGCAGAACCTATACTTCGTTTCAGCTTCCGTCCGAGCGCAGCCAAAGCTACGTGTGGCCGGAGCCAATCACACGCCGGCAACAGGTCACGCGATCTCGCCTGCACTTTGTATCACTCCGCTTCGCCGCTGGTCGTCAGCGGCCGCCCGCGCTCGCCGAGTATTTCGTCTGCTACGGGTGTATCAACGGTATCGTCTGCTACAGGTTTAAAACGTGCCCTTTCACGTTCTGAAATTTAGTCATAGGGGATGTCAGTACGTAGGCTGGCCGCTGGCGTCTGTGTCCGAGCTTTCGATCCTGTTCGGCATTTCGGCATAGTTTCGAGATGTAAGTACACGTTCCAACGTGCCTGATGACCCGACCGTTGATGTTTCCTTGTATTGTTTGGATATACCGGGGCTCGAGGCGCAGGCCTTTCCACCAGCTTCTCGGCGTTCAACGTGATCGGCAGGTAAAGGGGTGCCCTGATTTCGCCGCGTATCAGTGAATTGTAGTGGCCCGGACGCTTTTCTTGTTTACAACGCATTCGCGGTACGACGCGGCCGGAGTCTCCTGCCGAATTTGAAAGTAGACATTCATCACGACCTTTCGCGCCTGACGCCCAAACGTGCCTTTGCGAAAGGACGTTTTGAAACGACTCGGTGAGGAAAGCAGCGAAGCATGCTGCACATGATTCGGCCATTACGGGAACAAAATCACACAGAAAACCGAGCGAGCGCTGCAGCAGTGTTGCCAGCGGATGTACGTGTTTTCACCAAACCACATGCATTGACATATATTAATAAAAACATAAACTTCCGACAATTCATTCCTTTAGTTGCAAATCATTCTCAGCAGTACACATCTGGAATATTGTGCAACGTTTACGCACAAAACAGCTATTTAAAAAAGATAAATATATATACTTTTGCGGACTACTTTGTGGTGCGTAGGAATGCTCTTCTCGAAGTTGCGAACCGTCCCCAGCCTTTGGCTGCGCTCGGACGGAAGCTGAAACGAAGAGTAGAGAGAGATTTTAAAATCACGTGACTTGTACAGTAGGGATGCGGGAAGCATGGCGGTGCCCCGGTGAGTGAGCGCCTGCCGCTCGCTTTGGAACTAATATGTCGTTGCAGCTGCAATATCGAGCTCGTTAGTCAGCAATGAATGGTGCAGGAGGCTTTCGCTTTGCCTTACCTCACTCAAATCGCAATGCATGAGCCATGACCTCGCCGCATTTTTTGGATAGTCTTTCGATTCTGGCCATTCCGAAGCCTAAATGAACGCGATAATTGTCGGCATGACATCGTCTTTGGAAAGTGGATTGCCTTGACTCAATCGGCCGGGTATTGATGCACATAAAAGCAGACAGCATCCCAAAGACCTGTTTCTTAATTTCCAAGCACCGAGTGCATGCTACGAGTGAAGTTACACGCGTGGCACGTGCTGGCGTCGGCAGTAGTAATTGTTCTAAAGTAAAAAGTCTAAACAAATTTTGCCTTGCACGCACGTGCGTCAGTCTTATTGTGATTATTTACTTCGAATATTTTATAAGAGGAAGGCCAGCGCGCGCGGAGCGTAGAATTCCACTTCCAGCGTTCTCCTCGATGCTTGGGTAATTTAGAAAAAATGTTTATTGGGACGCTGTCTGCTTTTGTGTGCTATCAATACCCGGCCGATTGAGTCAAGGCAATCCGCTTTCCAAAGACGTTGCCATGCCGACAATTATCGCGTTCATTTAGGCTTGGAAATGGCCAGATTTGAAAGGCTCTATAAAAAATGCGACGAAGTTGTTGCTCAAATTTGCGATTTAAGTGAGGTAAGGCAAAGGGAAAGCCTCCTGCACAATTCGTTGCTCACTAACGAGCCCGATATTGCAGCTACAACGACATATTAGTTCCAAAGCGAGCGGCGCTCACTCACCGGGCCACCGCCACGTTTCCCGCATTCCTACCGAGCCAGTCACGTGATTTTAAAATCCCTCGCCTAGGTACTGCGGCTAACTTTAGCCGCGGTTAGCGCTTCGAGCAAACGGGCCCAGGAAGTTCACAGAATTCTGA
The DNA here is from genome assembly GCA_037355805.1 of Ixodes ricinus. Taxonomy (NCBI): domain Eukaryota; kingdom Metazoa; phylum Arthropoda; class Arachnida; order Ixodida; family Ixodidae; genus Ixodes; species Ixodes ricinus. Next base: position 60,640 of record JAZHYW010004970.1, read on the forward strand.
ATCACACAAAAACAAAAACAACCATGTTCACAAGTAATGATTCACGTAATTTTCAAGACGTCAGCTTGAAATCGTAACAAATATACTGTAATCGTTAGATATTTCGGAAATTAACGAGTACGCTATTGCGTCAATAGAAACCTTAACGCGTTACATACTTGCCACACCACCTGGACGCACCTCTAACCCTTTCTAACGCCGCTCGCCATTTATCGTGGAAAACATTTTCTCCGCAAACTCTATTTGTGAATAAAATTTGCACTAAGATTTGCTCCACAAACTCTGGTAGCGAGACGTAGAGTATACAGTTCCGCTCAAATTGATCAAACGACTCCATATTCTATATATTCCCGAAAAACAACAACAGTGTTTACGTGTACACATTTGTGTACGTACCTTTTGAAAGGGCTAAGGACTGATAATACTGCGGAGTGGAGAGGAAGGGAGCTACGGAGATGCGCACTTCGAAGTAAGCCCACACACTCGCAGCCCCATTTCAACTTCGCATTTTATTCAATTCGGTCAGGATTTTAGGTGGCGCCGCATGTATCCAAGGCTACGCGCCCCGCCGTTCGTTTTTCATTCCTTCCCGATAGCACGTGCCATCTAGGCGATTCCTGGCTGTTCTTGTTCCTGGAGGTGGCAGCCCAGGTAGCACAGTTCTTTTCGGCCAACACTTAGATTTTGTCTGGGTATGTAGGCCATCGAAAAGCCCGAAGAATTCAAGGTAGAGCCAAATGTGACCTCCTCTGGCCATTTTCTAGGTATCTCGGATCTAATTCGTCAAACAAATGCCAAAGTTAGGCTTCATTGCTGGTAGTTTGGCTGTCACCTGGCATCCTTGGGCCCAAATCTCCGAACATGTGCCAGAGTATAGTTTCAATTCTGGTTTTTCGGTTTTCATGGGGCAACTTTCGGCCTAAATATCGAAACAGATGCCAGACTTAGTCTTCACTACTGGTTCTTCGGTTCATGTGTGGCATCTTTGGCGGTTATGTTGTAAGCCAGTGAAAAGTTAAAGAAACACCAAAGAAAAGTGCTCTGACACTGACAGACGCATGTTGGAATACCGTATTAGGCACCAAAGTTATGCCCCTAGGATTGCCAAACTAGGGAAAAGTTTGGCGAGCTGCCTGGCGGCCACGTCTTAGGCACTTACCTTTGGTGGGCTACCTGGTCGGCCGAGAAGTCGAGTCTTTGTATTTACGAAGCTTGTACCTCATGTGAAAATATATTTATGGGGCTCACTGTTGCTCCCTTATTTTTAAATAACTACATTGGAGAAAAAAAATCTAAATTCAATTAAATATATTTTTTCTTTCATCTTAATATTCGGGTTCCGTGTTTACGATGAATATCAATAAGCCGAGATAGCTGATTAACAATCCAGATTTATCAAAATCCGGAAATACCGGGGGAATAAAAATAAGTAAGAGTTGTCCTTCAACGGGAAAAACCCCAGCTTCGTAGGAATAAAATCTTGATCTGCAGCTTTATTTTACGTTGACCACGAACCCGGTCCCAACTCAGTCTTGGGTAAGTTACTTTCAAAAAGCAATTCGTTGCAGCTATAGTTACCTTTAGATACAATGATCGAACTCATGGTTACAGTTACCTCAACAAAACATTATTTCATTGCAGTTACAGTTAGTTTTAAAAAGTAACGTCGTTAATCTCTTCGTCACTTCAAAAAAGTAATAAATTGCAATTTCAATTTACCGTTAAAAAAGTAACGCGTTGTGTTCTAAGTTACAAAAACTAACAAATTTACTGTAACGCGTTACCCGTAGCGCGGTCCTACCTAAGACTGCCCCACCGAACTTTCCGCGCGGCTGCTTCTTTCTTTGGAACCATACCCATCGTTTCATTCGAAGCTAAAGAAGCAACTCCGGTCAAAAACAAAGCCAAAATCAATGACTGGTATCGCTTTACTGGCACAAAATATAATCACAGCCGAAATATTACGTCGAAGTGAGGCCGCATACTCCACTAAAACAGATTTTAAAGAGGCGACCTGCTGCATTTCAGCGGGCGGCAAGCCGGTTAGCTTTTTATCAAGGAACACTGACCCAGCACCTTTATGACGTCGCGGCCGTACGGCTGATGACCAGTGTTGCCATCCCTCTGACAGATAGTTCGGATTTTGCTATAGACGCCCGAAACAAAACTTTGGGCCGTGATATTTATAAGACTATACACACAATGTCCAAACAAAAACACTATACCTTGCTATTCAGGGACACCGCTTTAGTTGAAGACAGTCGTAATCCCAAATTAAAAAAAAATATTGATCGGAGTTGCCGTTTAAGGAATCCCAGTCATGTGCGCTATTTTCTTCGGCATAAGTCCCGATACACCCCAATTTCTTGTCCGTTTCAAAAACAAACTGATACCGAGCACCACTCGTTCTGCGGCAAAAAATAAACCAGAAAAATATAAACACCCCCAATTAAAAAAAAAATGAACACCGAAAAAAAAACGGAATTCTGCCTATATAATGTACCGCGACAAAACCGATGGAACTCTGGAGTCAATTTATTCAAAAACACTGTTTACACAGAAGACCACGTTTGCCCACACGAGGCACCGCGAAGCGTCTGCGACTGCGCAGTGCCCACGGCAGCGCCAGCATAGCGGCGTGGCGTCAGAGAGCTGAGTTGGTGAATACACCTTCCCAAGAAACACTCGACCCCAGGGACAAGAAAACCTTTTTTTTCGAAACCAGTCACTGGGTTTGAGGCTAGACTCACTGGCGTCTCTCCTAGCCCTAACCGAGTGGATTGCGATTTCGATAGGCGCGATTTAAGACACCGCTGGCGGCAAAAGTCTTGTCTATTCCCGCTGTTTTTTTAACGTATTCTTGTGATGACATTGTTTTTTTTTTTTTGCTTCAAATGTAGTACAATTCTTTCTCAAACTGGGAACTATTTTTTAAAGTTCGTGCCCGACAGAGTGAAAGCGACTAGAATGTATGTTTTATTTGATGATGACTTTTAACGGCGCCGACCGCTCAGCCGTGTCAATCGGCAAAACGCTTAACCAATGGAAATAATTTACAACAGGAGATAGCCGAAAGTCATGCATATTTCTCGCGCAAACATAACGTGATTACGATCTACACGACATAATTGTAACATGAAATTCAGCAAGTGTCTAGATTTGAAAAACATACTGTACGTACCCCACGGCGCAACGTTATCCGAAAATGTTTTATTCAAGAAATATCTCAAATAACACAGCACAATAGCATCGACGAAAGTCACATCTCGACGATCGGATGGAGTCCAAGGGGACCTCGCTGTGGGGCACGTTTTGAGCAGATCTTCCTTTTTTCGCAACACCAGCACCAAGGCAAAAGAACGGATGCGAGTGGTCCGCTCCTCACCCCAAACCGAACAGCTCTTTTTGGCCATGACTGAGAAGTACTCTACGCGGATTATCTCTGGGATTGGGACGAACAGTTGTCATTTATCGCGAAATCACTTCGAGGGCCGTTCGATGTTCTTCCCTTCCATCGTTTCTCGTGAATGTCGAATAGAAAGGCTTGAATGGCATGCACTTACCGGCATTATTTATCAAAATGGAAGGTAATACAAAAAGGTATGCGGCAAGCACAAGGAAAATAAGATGGGAACTTTCATGAGAGGCCGCCAACGTTGGAATGCAAAGCGCAAAACACTGGCGAAGAATCGCACTGAGCAGGTTTCAACCACGTGGTTTCGACAGTCCAAGAGCGTGGCAGAAAAGTTCTAGCTGCTAGGGGCGCGTCGTCGCACCAGCTGCATCATCATCAGCAAAATGGAGGCGGCCTAGGAGCGTTTTTTTCTTTTTTTAAGGTGGATACTCTATTTCTAGGAGTGTGTAACGTTATGTACTTGTTGGGTGGAGCGGACCCATGGAGCGTTAAGTCACGTGGCATACGAAGACCGCACGATTGGCAAACGAGGCTCGTGGCGTCCGTCGCAGTATATCAAGGTAAAACGGGAAATGGCTGTATAAAAAGTCGTTGTCATTTTGTACAAAAAGTTTTACTAATAATTAACCATAAATGTATCTGGTACGGTAACGATTGATTTCAAGGACAGGAAGACAGAGGTTAGCCTGGACGTTTGTCTTAGCTGGCTACTCTGTCCCGTGGAAAGGGAATCCGGGGAAGTTGAAAATTAACGCGAGAGGATATGTTAAAAAATATTTATAACTAGAAACAGACAACTGAATGCAGATATGACTAAGCATTGTCTGTGTACATCATTGTTAATTGCATATTTTTAATAAAAGCTTACGCCTAGAGGCGAGGGCAAGCACCAAAGAACTTTGCGTGAGGTAGTAACGTCGTTTTACAGTTAGGATCGTTGTCCCCCCTGGTTCTCTTGTTTCGTATGCTTTGACTCAATCCAATCCGTCAATCCCGACCAACTTTACGTAAATTAACTCAGTCGAATTTAATTTAACTTATCTCAACACGGTATCATCCAAATCAACCAACCGTGGTAATGATCACTAGGCCAGTTCTTTAGGATCAAATGTAACAATAATGAGGTTTGTTTGCCTGAGTAATGTGGCCCACATTGGCAACACAGAAACATATTTGACTCACTTCTTTTGGTTTCACCTCACGAAGGCAAAACAGAACCCTAGGTGACTACAATAAATATCACGATACATTCCCAAATGGTTAGGATCCAATTGTCACGCTGAAAATACATTGCTATAATTAGGCACGAAACTTTTCAGTTTTAACTGAAAAACACCGATAAATATCTGCGGCATCATAATGTACATTATTGGTTATAAACGAAATATACCAATAAACATCGCTTGGTGTCAAAAATACAAAATCGTTTAAAAGTGAAAAAAAATCTTTCTAGAACTTTTTCTTTTTCATTATCTAAAACATGCCTGCGCGTCTACTGTGGGAATTCGCGTACCGCCGCCGATACGCCGTTCCCCACGTGGTCCGTCAACAGCCAGAGTCCAGCCTGGTTCTTTCACGGAGCGGGATTCCGCTCCCCGTTTATTGGTACATAAAAACACAACGCTACAAAACACTCAATCTATACTACAAACACACGCGACATTACTCAAATATTTACAAACGTACGTGTTGTAACACAGCCCCAAGACCATAGTTAGATGCATCCGTAGCCATCCTCGTCGCCAAAATGTGTAGTATTCTCTCCTACACGACGGTACGAAAGGAGAGGACGCTAACAGCACTCACATGATGTGGCCGGGTAGGAAGCCGCGGCCCCGCGCGTTCGGGGCTCACGAAGAATGAGACAAAGACATGTTGCCTGGTGGGTATCCCGTAGTTCTCTGACGTCACTGACGGACGGCGGCTCTTTTATTAACATATGTCACGTGACATCATAGATGCATAAACACAAAGAAAACAAGATAAGACAACCCGATAAACCCACCATAAAAGCATACTAGACAGAATACACGTTGCGCCATCTGGTGGCAAAATCACAGATCACTACACTCTTCCCTCCTTAAAATTTTGAAAAGAAACGGAGGGAAACAAACCACAAAACACAATTCGAAGTTCACCACAATAAAGACAACGCTTAAAAAAACATTCTTTTTTTCTCTCTCCCCTTGTCCGTTAAAAAAATTGTAACATATGGAACCGGGTATCGGCTCACAGTGGCGTTCCAGGCAACGAGACGGCCGATCGTCTGGCCGTCGCTGAGCAGTACCACAAGTTGACCATCGTGGTTAAATTCTATGTTTTTTTTTTCGACGTGAGCATTTTCGTAGCTCTTTTCATCCATGTCACCACAGTATGACAAAAACCATAGGCAGTTTCTACATCAGATACAAACACAGTCTCCGATTTCCTATAGCCTGCCTCGAGTTGCTACAGATTTGGACTGAAGTTTGTTTGCCTTTGTTTTCCTGTTTTGATGTCCATGACACAGGTGTAGTGTATGTTAGTAATTGTTAGTGGTTAGTTAGGTGTTGTCAAGAGTTGGTGTTTGTCGTGGACATCTTTTTACCTTGGCCAAGGATTTTTTTATACCTAAAGCGTTTTCATTATTAACATGCTATGACATAGTGCTATGTAAGGATGCAAAACAAAGACTCATTGGAGACATTTGGAGGAATATAAGAAACACATGGAGAGACATCTCCAAAAACAAGCTCTTGGACCTGAAGACTACACTCCACACGGGAACTCAAAACAGTATCCAAAACAACAACTATGCGTTAAACAATGTCAATAAATGAATTCTGTTCACTTTCCATATTTGAGTCATCTGAAGAAATGAAAGACATGACATAGTCTTTCAACTTTGCTGGGAGACGTTTCTTTCGTTGTGGTCGTAGGGGAGTACTAGTAGCCAATGGGGTTGCCAAAGTCACTGACGGCTGGGATACGAAAAAAAAATCACGGCTTGAAGGGTCGCACTGCACAACCACTGGGTCACAGGGTACCTCCACTTGTTGGGGAACCCCACTTGGTTCGCCAGGACTTGGTTCCTCTGGGGAAGCAGGCTGCACGGAATCTCCGAGCGCAGCCGGAGGCTCGGTGTCGGGCCACCAGGAACATCCAGGTTGCCCAGGCGTCGGCCCAGACTCTCCAGACAGTGGAGATTGAGGAGGCCCAGGGTCAGGAGCACCGGGGACGAGCAGTGGCCCCGGATCAGGAACTGTATGACTTTCAGGTGTACTGTGTGGGATACTATCATTTTGATCTATATATGGTGCGAGGACATTTGGAAGTGGAAGTGAAGGAATACTATTGGAGAGTTCACGAAAATCTTCCTCGTCTGAGTAGATGTCGGAATCTCCCTCACGAGGCCGTGCAGACGCCTTCGTCAATTTACTGGCATTCCAGGTCCTTCCATCATCGAGCCTGTACGTGGCTGATCCCAGCTGGGCTTCAACCCTTTTCGGCTCTGTATACTTTGACTGAAGTTTGCCACGATGTGTGGGCTTGAACACGCGCACGGATTGACCGGCTGAAAACTGTGGCCGTTTGGCAGCCTTCCGGTGATCCCAATATGACTTCATGTTTTGTTGATAACTTTGAACCCTCTCGGGAAGAAGAGCACGTTGTTGTAAAACGGAATCAGGAACCTGCCTTGTAGGCATTCCTTGGAGGTTTAGTTTAGACCGGTGGATCCGGCCATGCAATAAAAGTGAAGGGGCAAACCCCGTCGCAGGATGTACCGTACGGCGGTACGCTTCAAGATGGTCTCGAACAGCGTCCAAAAGAGGACGGCCTTGAACTATAGCTGCCTGAAGGCACGTCTTGAGAACACGGTTAAATCTCTCCACCTGACCGTTACATTGTGGATGATACAAGGACGTTTTCAAATGTTTGATGCCATTTTCACGAAGGAAGTCTTGAAATTCTTTGGACATAAACTGTACCCCGTTGTCTGTAACAAGCTCACAGGGGAGTCCTTCATGAGCAAACACATTTCTCAAAAAGGAAATGACAGTTGAAGACGTTACTGCCGCGGCAGACTGCACCTCAGGCCACTTCGAATGATAATCTATCAAGACTATGAAAAACCGTTGACTCTGTGGCGCCCTGTCGATAGGGCCTACGATATCGACAGCAAGTTTTTCCCACGGCTGGTCGGGGAACTTTATGGGCTGCAACGGAGCGGGTGCGGCCTTTACAGGTTTATCAGTCGAATGACACACCGTACAATTTTCCACTTTTGTTTTGATCTCCTGGTTCATGCGGGGCCACCAATAGTGTTCACGTATGAGGCTTGTTGTTCGTGATATTCCTTGGTGTGTCTCGTGTGCGAGATGGATGATGTTGTCACGGAGTGTTGATGGCGGCACGAGCCTTTCTCCACGATACAAGATACCTTCATACAGTGAAAGTTGCTCACGCACTTGAAAGAACGGTCGCAAGTCGGTGTGGATGTCATTACCCTCCGGCCAGGACGTGGTAGTGTACCGGATTACAGATGGAAGGATAGTGTCATTAGCCGTAGCCTGTTGAAATGCAAGTTTGGACATGGGGACTGTGATAAGAGAAACGACCTCCTCGGTAAATTCCATACCATTCTCCGTGTCGTTAACAGGTAGCCGTGAAAAAGCATCGGCAACCAGGTTCGCAGATCCCTTCTGATATTCAATAGTGAAATTATAATTAAGCAGCCTGGCTGTCCACCGGGTGATCCTCAAAGGGCGGATCCCAGACCCCTTGCTAGAAAGCAGGGCGACTAGAGCTTGGTGGTCTGTTCGTATCACAAATGACCGACCCCACAGATACACATGCCACCTCTCACAGGCCCACAAACAGGCCAGCGCCTCCTTTTCACCTGTTGAATACCTCCGCTCGGCATCAGTCAACGAGCGCGAAGCGAAAGCGACAGGACGCAGTTGACTTCCGTACTGTTGTTGTAACACAGCCCCAAGACCATAGTTAGATGCATCCGTAGCCAAAACGATAGGAAGTGTTGGATCAAACATCGACAAAATCGGAGCACTTTTTATGGAAGCCTTTACATTTTGGAAACTGGCCTCGGCTTCCGGGGACCAGTGAAAGCGAACTCCTTTACGGAGAAGACGACGCATGGGCTCTACGACAGTTGAGCAATGTGGGATAAATTTACTGTAATATTCAACAAGTCCCAGAAATGCTTTCAGCTTAGCGGGTTCGGTAGGGGTTTCAAAATTCAGGACTGCATCTACCTTAGCGGAAAGGGGTGCTAGTCCTTCCGCGGAAAGATGGTGTCCCAGAAACGAAAGTTCTGTAACTCGAAAAACACCTTTACGATTTAGCTTCATCCCGGCTCGGGAGATACAAGAGAGGACCTGACGCAGATTCTCGTCGTGTTCTGCCTGCGTAGCACCGTAGACTATTATATCATCAAGGTAAAACTGGACTCCTTTGCAATCCTTCAGGATTTTTGACATGATGTTTTGAAACGCTGCGGGTGCCGAAGCCAACCCGAAACAAACGCGCTTGAATCTGAACAGTCCCTCATGCGTGATAAAAGCAGTGAGATCACGACTCACCGGGTCGAGACGAACTTGGTGGTAAGCGGACGCCAGGTCCAGCTTGGAGAAGCAACTGGCACCACGCAAGGAACCCAGTAGTTCATCGATGTGGGGTAGCGGGAAGGAATCGATGACCACCGCTTGATTTGGCGCACGGAGGTCAACACACATCCGGATACGTCCGTCAGCCCGCCGAACGACGACGATAGGTGAAACCCACTCGGAGGCATCCACTCTCTCGATCACACCTTCTCTCTCCAGTCTGAAAATCTCTTCCGAGACAGCATCCCTCAGGGTCATCGGAAGACGGCGCAGCTTAGACTGTACCGGTGGCACGTTGCAACGCTGCTTGATAGTATGGGTGGAATTCTTGACCAAACCCAACCCTGGACTAAAGAGATGTTCAAATTCTTCGAAGCCTTTGGGCAACTTGGACTGATCTGGAAGGAAAGGACTTGAAACTTGAGATGCATTTGTATTTTCATGGTGTAGCAGTTGTGCTGTGTTTTTATGACTTGTATTCTCAGGACTTGTGTTTTCAGGAAGATGTGGTTGATGGAGCCCATGGCTCTCAGGATGGCGTCGCGGAATCGCGGCTGTCGACGAATCGTGGTCAAAGTCCGCGGGAACTTTCGGAGTGGTCTCTTCCGAGACCGATGACGATGTAGACACGTTGGCACCCGAAGGTACAAAAGAGAAGATGACCGGGACCTTGCATCTCTGGATCCGGCCGGTTGGCGGTTTTGGCAGGACGTGATGGTGAACGGCCGTCGCTGCAGGGGGACCGCCGACTTCACATACTGCCGTGGAACTCCTCCTCCCTGAGCTGCATCAACATGCGAACAAACATAATCATTTTCATCTCCTGATAATCTCATGCGCAACGCTCGGACGGCGTCGACGCCAAGTAGCGATCGTCCAGTCCGGGTGACAAAAAACTCCAACGGTGCATAACGATCTTTAAAGACAACTTGAGCGGTGAAGCATCCAAGCACAGGGATAGTGTCTTGCATGTAGTGAACAAGAGTTTTCGAGGGCGGACATAGTCGAATGTCGGAACTCCGTTGTACTTCATTAAATTCTCGTTCATTCAGAATGGACACAAAAGAGCCAGTGTCGACAAGGAGACGAAGAGGGGTTGTATTTACCTTGATGTCGGCCATGAAGGCATCTCGACGATAAACACCTCTTGCTGCTTGCTCGGCCGACTCAACGGGGACTCTCGGCAGCATCTCCGGCACCAGGGATGGCCCAACAATGTTCACAGGATCGTTACCTCTTGACGACACATTCCGTGAAAACGGTCGGGCGGCGAAGTAACGGCCGGAGCCCTGGCCACGGCTCGGGAACGACGTTCGCCGCGGGTCACTGACGAAGGCCGCCGACGGTGGGCGGCGACTCCGACAAACCACCGCAAAGTGGCCAGTCTTTCCACACAAAAAACATGCCACACCAGACGCTGGACACTCGTTGCGGTTGTGGCCGCGTCGACCACAGAAGTTGCAGGTAACACCGACTCCTTCATCTCCCTGCCTTGAAGGAGGAGGGTAGCGCAGACGCTGGGGTGGGTGGTGTTGTAAAGTCCGGGGCACGTGACTGGAAGTGACGCCGGACCGGCCATCTTGCCACCGACTTCGGGAAGGAGCCGGCCATGGACCTCCATCTTGGACGTCTGGCGTTCCAATGGGCACGTGCGCAAAGACGCGCTCGACGGTTGCCGGCGGCGCACCGCTAGCACTGGGAGCTCGCAGGTGGAAACTTTCTGTGGTGCGCGCGAGTTGCTCGTACTGTAGCGCGAGCTGAACAACACGGGTTAAAGTGGGTACCCCCGTCCCCACACACTCTCGAAGGATGCGGTCTTGGACCCGCTTAGAGTCCAACCCCTCCAAAAATATCTCAGCAAGCCTCTCTTCCAAAGCGTCTCCATAAGAACAAAAAGACCCTTGGCGTCGCAGAGCGGTCAAGTACTCCGAGACGGTTTCTCCCGGGCGTTGGACGCGAGCGCGAAGCTTTTGGCGTTCCAGCGCGATACACCCAGAAAACTCAAAGTGCTTCTCGATAGCACTCAAAAAGACTTCAAAAACATCGCCTTCCTCGGAAGCGGGAGTCTCATCGAGCTGAAAAGCGTCAACAATTCTCTGGCCCTCAGCCCCAAGCATGGAAAACAAGATCGCCTTTTTTCGACTAGGCGCGACACTGTCCAAGCCGGACGCCTCAAGGAACATCAAGAAAGCACGTTTCCACGCGGGCCATGCACGCTCGGGCTTGCCCGGAACTGGCAAGAAGTCGGGCGGTGATGGAACCGGCGCGAGCGCTGACATGCCGGCAGCTACAGGAGTCTGTGTTCCATTATCCATTGTCTATGATATGTTATAGAAGGTTGTAGGAAACGATGCAAAAACACTGCAAACTCACATATTACGTTCTCACGAGACGCACGCTGAAGGGAAGCAGCTGTCAGGGCCCATTCTGACTAGCCATCGAACGTGTTCCAAGTGGAACGAAATGGATCGAAGAAAAAAAATCGCGTCGGCTCTCACGGCCAGTGCACCGAGACGCGGAGAG